>CM037020.1:9008657-9253620 GCA_020875875.1 Dioscorea alata
TTCAACTTATAAATGAATAAAATTAGACTTACATGAGATCAAATCAGTTAAGTGATGAGTTCTCTATTTCAACTTGCTGAGCGAGCGCTTACGATTTTGACTATGTTGTGTCTCTTGATTTCATCCCGATGTACCCTAGATATCATTTACTTAATTAGTTATGAAGTTTGAATTAAGCTTATAACTTTACATAATAATTTAGAAAAACAATATGTAATACTTACTCGATGAATGGTATTATTAAATCAGAATTGTATAAGAGATAAGATGAGCTTGCATGAAGTTTGATCATCAAAAATAATATCTTCACTTTACCGATTGGACGACCCAAAATTATAGGTAAAGCAACGTCTATCATTGAAGTAAGTTCTATAGTATCATGATTCCATGTTGGTTGATGAACATTATCTCAACACCTTCAAAATATCTAGAACAATGAGTTATGCACTCATTTTCTATATATCCTTCTGTAATTGATCCTTTAGGATAATTTATTTCTCACATATGACTTTAAAGTGAACAAATACCTACAATAAAATATATGTGATTAAAATTATTAGTTTATAGATGATAATATACAATTAAATATAATATTTAAAATTAAAATATGTATGCATACACTTCTCAATTGGGTACATCCATCGATATTGTCCTAGACCAGCTAGTTTTGTCTTGGTTACCAAATGGATAATTAAATGTACCATGATAGTCAAGGACGATGGTGGAAAGATCATTTCAAAATGAGAAAGTGTTTCCCCAATTGTACCTCAAGCTCTTCAAGATGACTTGGTTTTAAAACTTTGGAACAAATTTCTTTAATGTAAGCACATAATTCAACTATTGCTTTAACCACTTTATCTTGAAGAACCCTCTAATGGCTATTGGTAGCAAATCCTCCATCAATACATGGAAATCATGACTTTTCAAACCAACCAATTTACGTTGTTTTAACTTGACGCATCTTGAAATGCTTCATGAGTAACTATCTTGCACCTTTGTCCTTTTCAATACTGCTACCATTAGATCTTTTCTCTATTTGTCATTGTATAGCAAGCTGAAGGAATCATAATCTTCCATTTGAAAGCTCTACAGTATGAAGATCATTTCTTATACCTAACCTTTGAAGGTCAGGATGGGATGTCAAGTTGTCTTTAGTTTTCCCATCAATATCCAATAATGTTCACAAGATGTTCTCACAAACATTTTTCTCAATATGCATTACATCAAGATTATGGCGAATCAAATTTGACTTCGAATAAGGTAAGAGAAAAATATGCTCTGTTTAATCAATCCTTCCATTATTATAACAATTTCAACATCTTTATCCTTTAAAATTATCTTCCCATTTAATTGATCACATGCAGCAAATCCACCTAACAAAGTAGGCCCTTGTCTCCATTCTTGTCTTCTATTAAAGTATGCCTATCATGCTATATGGATATTATAATGGTAAAAATCGACGATGGCCAAGGAAACAGTATTTCCCACCATGATATAGCCATTTTGATTGAGTATCAAAACCACAACATGAGCATGCAAACTTTTCTTTGTGTTCCAACCAGACAACATGTTATAAGAAGCAAAATCATTAATAGTCCACATTAAAGCAACACACATCTGAAAAGAACACTTCGACTGAGCATCATAGGCCTCTAAACCATTAACCCACAAGTCATTCAACTCATCAATTAAAGGTGCAAGAAAACATAAATTTTATCTGATGGGGACTCTGGACCAGAAATGAGTAGAGCCAATGTAAGAGAAGGTTGTTTCATGCACATCCAAGGGGGAAAGCTGTACACAGCTAAAATTATAGGCCATGTACTATGCTTGACACTCATGGTTCGAAATGGAATAAACCCATCACTAGCCAATCCAAGTCTAACATTACGAGGATCTTTTGAAAAATCCTTATGTAACTTATCAAATTCTTTCCATGAATGGGCATCAGCTGGAAGTCTCAAAAGTCCATCATCCATTCTTTCATCAAAATGCCATCATATTAGGGAAGCTGTTTTAGCACACATAAAAAATCTATGGTGTCTTGGTTTTAAAGGAAACCAACGCAAAAACATTTTTCCGTGTTTTTCCTCTTTTTTTTTGTTGGTCTTAGTAGATAAACCAACAGTATAAGAATTTTCATCTTCAATACATCTTGAAGCACCACAAATTGAACATACAGAAGAATCTTTCATATCTTTCCAAAACAACATACAATTATATGGGCAACATAAATTTTCTCATATCCAAGACCTAGTTCGCCAATGAGTTTTTTTATCTCATAAGATGACTTTGGTAATTTTTGTCCTCATGGGAATGTTTCCCTCAGAGTGTCCAACAAATCATTGAAAGATTTGTTATTCCATCCATTCAAACACTTTTTATGAAACAAGTCTAAAACGAATGAAAGTTTGCTATGTTTTTTACATCCATCAAAAAGTTCTTCATCAGTTTCAATTAACATCCTATAAAACTTTTTTGCTTCTTTTGGTTTAACTCCTCACAATGTGACATTGTATTAAATGTTTCACCAAATCTAAGATTGAACCCTTCTCTATTATGAGCATGACCGACAACTATCTCTTCTAAAAATTGTCTAACATTTTATTGTCTATGAGCCTCATCGTGCCTATAGTCTAATTGGTAAGTCTAGAATGGTCAAATTCCATAGGTGCTAAAGATTACTCACCATGGAAATGCTCTACAATGATGTCTTCAGTATTACGACAACCATTGACATATTTGACACAAGGACAAGCAAGCTTTCCATCTTTTGAAGATTTAAGAGCAAAGTCAAGAAACTTTGCAACTCCTTGCAAATACCTAGCACTAACCCTATTTTCCTCATGAATCCAAATGTTATCCATCTAGCAAAGATTAGTAAACAACCAAAATATTAGAAAATATTGGTTATATATAATATATGAATTATCAGGTTAATATAAGCTTATTTGGACAATGATCAAAGCCTTGTATCAAACAATTTTTTTAAAATTGTAACAAACACCAGATAGGACTGATGGTTGTTTCATGACCAATTGGCATCTAGAAAATCCATTAATACTACAAGAAAGATGGTTTTTAAGAATGGATATTTTCTACAACAATTATCTTTTTCTAAATCAACCTTTGAATATACTCTATATACTTCCATCATCACAATATAATAAGAAATTTTGTGACAAACATAATAACACTAATAAAAACATAGTATTATGCCAAAAAATAAATTCAAATATATGAAAATTTTAGTAGCTCTATTGCATAATATATATACACACACTAACAAAGAGCCTTTTAATATTAAAGTAATAATAATTTTTTTTCATAACATAAGGACAAGCCATTCACCTCAATCATTGTGAGAGAGATTTAATCCCTCAACTTCTCACTTAGGAGGGAAAAGAGGCACCCTAATTCTATTACAAAGGTGGTCTAATAATATCAAATAAGCTAACAAAAAAAAAAAAAATGCTCTTTTCTGGTTTGTATTTAGAATTAATGTAAGGTTACCGTTTTTTGTTTGTTTTGTTTTGTTTTTTTTGTTGGGAATTACAATGGATTTGTTTAATGTAAGGTTACCATTTTGTTTTGTTTTTGTTTTTGTTTTGTTTTTGTTTTTTCGTTTTTTTTTTTTGTTTTTTTTTTTGCTTTAAGATTCATGAGTGAATGTTTTTCCTATAGCAAGGTAAAAAAAATTCAATGTCTAATTATTTGAAATCAAAATATAGTATCCTTGTCATTATTCATGTCAAGGAGAAACTAGTTGTTGAGCTTTCTTTTCATTTAACTCTAGACACTAATTCTATATGAATTTAATCTAAAGATGAAAAAATTATTGAAGTCATTCTCCAAAACTTACCTTTCCATAAAACAATCCAAGGATTATAAATTCCGATTGAGCTTGATTGTAGCAATCTGTGTTAGATTAATATTTATCCTAGTTATTTTACTTCAATTGTACATGAATTATATTTAATAATATATTACAATATATTATAATGTGACATGCTTTATTTATAAAAGAAAGATTGCAAAATAATTAGATCGTTGAAAGAGAACAAGCAAGAAAAAAAAAATATTGATAAGAGGGAACATATTATTCTACTGATTCATGAGTCATAGTTCACATAAAAATAATGAAACCAAAAAAATATATAACCACATCAAAATTATGAGCCAAGAACTAATAAATTGTATAATCACAAATCATATGCAAAATAAATAAACACCAAAACTCTTTATTCAAAAGTAATATATAACCAAAACAAAATTATGAGCCAATAAACAATAAAAATTATAATCACACAACATACAAAATATAAATAAACACCAAAGGTCTTTATTTGACAAGAACTCCAAGAAACTATAATAATCAAGAAAACAAGAAGATTGAAACTAGGTTTAGGTATTGGGAACAAGATGCTAAAAGATAATATCAAAATTAAAATTGATGAGACAACAAATTGTATTTCGGTAAAAATTCAAGGATTTATTAATTTAACGAAAGAGATAGACATAGACAGAAAGAGACCAAAACATTTTACTTGACAACAAAACTCCGCGAAACCATAATAATCAAACCCAATCATGAAGTTTGAAACTAGGGTTAGGTATTGGGAACAATATGCTAAAACCAAAATCAAAATCAAAATTCATGAGATAGTGGTTTGTATTTCGGCAAAAATCAAAGGATTCATCAATTTAATGAAAGAGATAGACATAGATAGAAAGAGAGCAGGGCGAGATAGATGGTAACCCGAAGAAGAAGTCTTGATGGCCAGATGGGCGGCATCCAAAGAGAGGAGAGTAAACTACTGAAACAGACGTCGAGGCAGCCCAAAAGACGCTGACATTGAGGAGAGCGACGACAACTCATTAGATGCTTTCAAGCGGTTTGAAGCTTTGGAGAAGTTTGGGAGAGCTTTCTGTTATTTCTTGATTTGCTGGGCATTAACGATAATATTAGTATATTTTTTTAAAATTACATTAACTAATATATTTATTTATGTAAATATTTTTTTTTAAAATTAAGTCATTGTCATAACTGCAAAATAAAACATTTCTCAAATCACTAACTACTATTAGCCGTAATAATAATAATAATAATAATAATAATAATAATAATAATAATAATAATTATTATTATTATTATTATTACAATAAAAAATTCCACTGTTTATCCCATACACAACCATAAAATTGAATAAAAAAATAGAAACTAAATGAGAAGCAAATAAAACTTAATTAATTAATTAGTTAAGGAAATGACCAAGGGATTCACACATCATCTTCACTCACTTGAATTAAAGCTCATATATGATGGTAATAATAGCATCAATTTATTTTCAACATCATTTAATTGTCACATCAATTTAAAGATTCATATAAATAATATGAATCTAATTTTTTTTAAGTCACCGTTGATTTCTACAATATCAAATTGTCCTTATGTGCTAAACTATTAAAATGTTGTGAAGATTAATCAAAAAGGAAATTTAAAAAAATAATTTATATATAATCATAATTTACATTAGAATTTTAAATTTTTTTCTATCAAAGTGTTATTTTAAAACTTGAACAAAATAGCACATCCATGAATTATTTATTGAAACATTAACATTTAAGAATTTATTGGTTTGGTAAGCTATGCCACTGAACATAGAACTGTTTGTCATTGTATTTCTAAAGAATGTTTTAAAATTAGAGCTGACTTGGTTGGTTCAATATGGTGCAACTGAAACCCAACCATATCACTAAGTTGAATCTTATACGGTTGCATGAGAAAGGACTTAACATTGTCAATGATTTTTGTGCCCTTTGTAACCCTAGGAGTGAGATGTTAGTTGGATTTTATTTATGATATTAAGTTAATATTGATAAATTATAAGAAAGCTATTTATTTATTTTACTCTTGTATCACTGTTTTCAAATTGTTAGTAATTTATTACTATCCTCTCATATATTCATATATAATTAGAATCATATATATATAATATCCGTGACTAGTTTAACTTCTCTTTGATAGTTGATCTGTGAAGGAGGAGCCTTTCTAATTGGGGACAGTGGGAGCAATTCCCACACTCAATTTTTGAAAATTTATTTTTACATCACAAATTTTTAATTATATTTAATTTTACCTGTATATTTATTTAAATCTATAGATATAGTTTATATAAATTATAGGGTTAGGGTTATAATTATAAAAAGACTAAAATGATTTTTTAACTCTTGTCCACCTTGTTAATGTTTATTAGTACATATCATATTAACCTAAAACCAAAAAAATTGAATATAACCAATTGCATCATATTCAGACTTTTTTTTTAGTTGGATACCAATGTTAGATGTGACTCTCATATTTATGCAGAAACCAACGAATCACAGTGGATATGAGAAATATTTAACAATAATAGAAATTATATGATCATTTTCCTTTTTTTTAAAATTTGTTTTCATATAGTTTTATTATTCTATATTATAAAATTAAAACATTGCTAAAATGCAAGAGTCTTGAACAAAAGATAAAAAAATTAAAATTAAAATAGTGCACTACGTAATTAATTACATGTTATTTTCAATGGTTAATTAAATTAAATAGTTGTCTATAATCAAACCCCTCTATATTGACCTCTAAAATCTTTTAAGTAAATAATATTATTATGCAACTAGCAATTTCAAAAAATATATGAATAATTATTTCTAATTAAAAAAACGCAGTATTTTGATAAAAAATAAAGATAGCAATTCTTTTGAAATTAAACAAAACAAGGCGCCAATTTTATTTTTGTTTTGAAAGAGCGCTAAAATTTGGTGGCAATTTATTTTAAGATCGCCTATATAAAGGTTCGATGATACAACAAAAATCCCTAATAGTTAAAAAAAAAGAATAAAGTTCTTGCCAAGCGATAAGGTAAGTATCATGATTTTTTTTAATTCCATACTTTTTTTGTATTACTTTTCTTGTAGTATTATCTAAATATTTAACTTTTTTATTTTATTAGATGACTAATAGATGATTAATTATTTTTAGTTAGTTTTTGTTATAAAAGATTTGAGAATTTTAATTAATCTAAATATTAGGGTTTGATAATAATTATAATGGGGGAAAAAGATTGAGTTAAGTGGGATGAGATCCTCAAGATAACCCTTGTTTTGTTGGAAATTAAAAACTTTCTCCTTCCAATATGAAGATGGGTGAGAATTTTAAAAAGACAAGGTGTTGGTGAGTTTCAATTTCAATCCATAAGAGAAGAGACATATATTTTTAATATATGAATTTTTATGCTATTTAAAATTCTTTTCAATCAATGGTATGTAATAGGTTTAAGATTTTTTGTGTTTTATTACTTCTACTTAAGTATCATGAATTTTGTTTATTACATTGTTTATATAGAAATTTTTATTTCTAATTCTATTAGAAACTTGCTATTTTATTTTGAATTAAAATCAAACAAAAAAAGGGGATAAGTAACAAGGATGGTGATGATATACCATATTCTCTTATTTTGAACTGGAGTAGGAAAAAAAGGGAATAAATAAAAAAAGGGTATTATTCTATTCCAAATAGGAGTAAGAGGATAAAAAAATAATTAAAAATAATAAAAATAATAATATAAAAAAAAGAAGAGAGAATATATATTTGTTTAAGGATATATATGAATTAATATGGATTTGAATTTCAAATATTTTAAATTAAAAAATAAATAAATAATAAAATGGATAAGACTTTAAAAAGATTGAATTTAAATTTTAAATTAAAAAAAAAAAGAAAATCTCCGTATCATGGATTTGGTGATTTGTTGAAAAAAATATTTCGTTGAAGATTTGGTGGAACAAAAAAAAAAAACAAATGCAACGGAGAAGAGGAGATTGGGAAAAAATCCAGGAAAGAAGAAGAGAAGAAAAAATACAGAGAGAATTTTTTTGGGGGAAAAAATAGAAGAGAGGAAAAAATACAGAGTTTTGAAGGAAGGAGAAGACGACGAAAAGAAGGAGACAAAAGAGACTAAAAAAAATACAGAGAAAGAAGAAGAAGACTAAGAGAAAAGGATACGGGATCAGAGAAGGTTAATCGCTTAACCCGATTGAATTCACATAGCAAGGTACCATGTTTTTTTTTAAAATATATGATAATGATGATCTTTATTTTTGCATGGTGAAGATGATATTATCCATGCATTTGTATCCTATTCTCTCATGCATTAAAAAAAACATGTGGCGGGTCCCAGCTTTTATGATTTTCTTCATAAAAAAAATTCTATTATGAATATCATCATCCATGCATTCACATCACCGATCCCATCCTTGCATGCATTAAAGAAAAGAGAATGCGTCGGGTCCCACCTTTATATAATCCTTTCATGCATTAGAAGAAAGAAACATGCACTAAAAAATAATAAGGCATTAGAGGAAAAGTCATACACGTACATGCATTGATGGAAGGCAGCATGCTTTCTCTCTCTAGTGCTCTCTCTCTCTCTCTCTCTCTCTCTCTGCACCTTGACCTTCAACGGAGTCGGCGTCGCTCGCCGGATCGGCTTCGCAGTGCTCGTCGTCATTGGTCAAAACCTTGGTTATTCGATGTGTATCAAGAGGCAGAGGTGAGGGGATTCAAGATCATCTTATTCGTCTTTGTCTTTGGTTCCTCCGAAGTGAGCTAGATCGGAGCCTGATCTTGAGACAAGGTGCACCTCCGTGCGGTCATGGGGTTACAACTCTTAGCCATCGCCAGCCCTGATGTTACGGAGAAGGAGCAGCAGCGGTAGGTGTGTGGAATCGAGCTTATGTCCTCGGAGAACTTCATTTGCCGTGTTGTTCTTGATGTTCCGGGATGCCACTTGATGAACAAACACTATGAGGGGATGTCGAGATCGAGATACTATGGTGGGAATGTTTGTGTAATGCCTGGGCTTTGATGGCATTTAATCTCGGTCCTGAGAGCTGGAGTGTCAACGTGTAGTCCAACTCGTGCACCTCCGCAAAATTTTTTTTTTTACTTGACTGTTGCTTAACAAGGGCCGAATAATGGGGCTCGATTCATGCCATGTTAGTCATGTTTGCTATACGCCCGTGGGAACACTCAAAAGAGAATGGAGAAGGAAAAAAAAACAAAGATTAATGAATTGTTACATGAGTGAAGTTAATCTGGATGAGGAAACCAAAAGAAATTATCAAGGAGAAGTACCTTGCAGTGAAGCACTACTTTATGAAGAGTGGGGAAGAGATAATGAGCCTCAAGTATTATGTGTTAAGGACGAATGATGGGTAGAATAACATCTGCAGTATCAAAGAGTTGATGCCATTGATGAGTATGCTGTTGGGTAAATGAAAGAGTTCGAGGAGAAGAAGCTTGTTTCATCAATCAAGGAAGAACCAAAGCTAGATGAAAGTAAGGACAAGAAGAAAGAGAGGGAAGCACTCATCCCGAAGTTTGAAGGACTGTACAAGGTCATCAAGGAGGTGCTTGGTGACAAAGTTGAGAAAGTTGTAGTTGTTGACCATGTTATGGACTCACCGTGCTTCCTAGTGACTGGTAATTAAGTATAGCTAATTTGCAAATATGGAAAAGATTAGGAAGGTGCAAGCTCTAAGGGATTCAAGCATGGCTGGATATATGTCAAGAAAAAAAACAATGGAGATTAACCTAGAGAATCCAACCATGGAGGAGGTGAGGAAGTGGGCAGATGCTGACAAGAACGACAAGTTTGTGAAGGACCTTGTCTTGCTGCTATTTGGATCCTCTCTTTTGACCTCCAGCTTCAACCTGGATGATCCAAACACCTTTTGGCAACAGAATTCACAAGATGCTTAAGCTCGGTTTGAGCATTGATGATAATGATTCAACTATTGATTCTAACACTGACATGCATAAAAAAAAGACAAGAAGGAAAAAAATGAGGTGTGAGGGTATTTTTGGTATGAAAAGAGAAAAAAAAGGACATGAAAAAAATGATGAGTGAAAAAATGAAGAGGAAAAAAATGAGAAAAAAAAATGATGATGAGGAGAAAAACAGAAGGAAAGGGAAAAAGAGAAAAAAATGAAGGGTGAGTGGAAAAATGAAGAGGGGAAAAATTAAAAAAATGAGAGATAAAAAAAATGAAGAGGGAAAAAATGAAAAAAATGAGGGATGAGTGAAATAATAAAAGAGGAAAAAAAACTGATGAAGGATGGGTGAAAAGAAAAAAAAATATGAAATGTGAGTTTACTGGTGTGAGAGTGTTTTTCATAATTTTCACTTTTTGCAGGACTTCTCTTTGGAAAATTCCTCTAACTCCACCTTGAGGTCTTGACATACTCTTGGGGTAAGGAGAAATTTTTTTTTATTTTAAATTTCTCTGACTCCACCTTGAGGTCTTGACACTCTTGGGGTAAGGAGAAATTTTTCACAAAATTCCTCTATCTCCACCTTGAGGTCTTGACACACTCTTGGGGTAAGGAGAAAATTTTTATAAAATTCCTCTGACTCCACATTGAGGTCTTGACATTCTTGGGATAAGGAGAAAATTTCCATGAAATTTCTCTGACTCCACCTTGAAGTCTTGACACTCTTGGGGTAAGGAGAAAATTTCTATGAAATTTCTCTGACTCCACCTTGAGGTCTTGACATTCTTGGGGTAAGGAGAAAATTTCTATAAAATTTCTCTAACTCCACCTTGAGGTCTTGACATTGTTGGGGTAAAGAGAAATTCTTACAAAAAATTGTAAAAAAAAATCTCTCTTGTTGAAGTAAAAAAATTTTCTTGAAGTGAAAGGAAAAGTAAAAAAAATGAAAATTCCACAAAAAAAAATCTCTCTTCTTGAAATGAAAGGAAGAGTAAATGAAAAGTTCACTAAAGGAAAAAAATCTATCCTCTTGAAATGAAGGGATGGGTAAAAAATCTTTCTTCTTGAAACAAAAAAATTTGAAGTAAAAAGAAGAGTAAAATGAAAATTTTGGAAAGGAAAGGAAAAATGATAAAAGTCTTCTCTTCAACACTCATTGGAGTAACAGTGTTGACAAAAATTTTCTTGAAGCTAATTGTGAGCTCTTTTTCGCAAAAAAATGAAATGCAGAACTCAATTGATCTTAGCTAATGGGAGTCAAGCTCATGATTATAGCTTGAGATCCATTTAAAACAAAAAATCAAAATTGTCAAGTTAATGACTTAATCATGTTGAAGTCCACAACTTGAATATTTAAAGGTCAAGACTTATAAGCATTAAAGGGTTAATACCTAAATGACAAATGCAACTCTGGAGTTTAAGACACAAGGACGTCAAAAACCTGAGGAGTTACACAAGTCAGAGAGCTGAAGATTTTACAAGCACAAAGAGCCAAAATTTTCAGTGATAAACGAAGCAAAGACGATCAAGTAGGCAGCTCATAAATGCAGAGTAGCCATAGCTAGAGAGTTATGCGATGTGTTAAGATACAAGCACGCATAAAAAGAATTTGAAGAAGGTCACAGTCACCAAGCTAGAGGGTCTTCTGATATGCTTTAGCAAAGAAGTCAAGAGCATCAACCAAGTCAAAAAAAAAAAAAAAAAAAGAAAGAAATTTGTAGAACATGACAAAAAATAGCTCTCCAAATATTTTTTTGCATTTTCGCTCATGATTATGTACTCATATGCTCTTTGAAATTAATAAAAAATTAATTTTATGTTTGTTCATTTATTCATTCACACTTGTTTTTTAATCGGAGGTTCCCATAACATTGTCTGGGGTAATTAATATTAGGGGCTTGCCCCTAATACAAGTTATGAACCTGTAATCATCTGAAATATAAAAATAATTAAAATTTCATTTGTGATCCATGCTTTTTACCCTGTCAATCCTAATTAAAGGGTGGGTGGAAAGAAAGGAGCCCACATACATAATACTTTTTTAATGTTGTTTTTCTTGTAATATTATCTAAATAATTTAATTTGTTATATTATTCGTGGATAATTCGTAGATGATTAGATTTGATAATTAGTTTTTACTATGAAAAATTTGAGAATTTTAATTTGTCTAATTTTAGGTGTTGAAAATACCTTTTGAATTTGGATGAGATATTCAAGAAAACCCTTGTTTTTGTTGGAAATTAAAAACTTTTTGGCTTTTCTTCTTGCAACTTAGCAATGATTCACATAATAATCAACAATCTCAAATTGAGATCGAACGAAACAGTTCCAACGATTCAACTTCTCATGAATCAAATGATGATTAGGATAATGAGATGGATAATGAGCATAAGTTTTTTGTGTGTTTAATAATCCTACTATTTTTTTCAAAATTAATCTTTATGATTATGTTTTAAATTACTAAATTTTAATATTATGCAGTGAATCTTGATTTCTCAAGAAAAATTAGAGGATGGACTAGACTTCCAAATATTTGGAACTTAGGTCCTGGTCATGAGTTGCCAGAGCAATTTAGCATATACAATCAATGTGTTGATAATGGTGAGCTCGAATACTTTTGTGGAACTGTGGCTAGAAATCCTGATTTGATACCTCTTGAATATGATGATTAGAGAAAAGCACCTATAAATGTTAAGAATGAAATATGGAGAGTTGTCAAGGTAAATTTTATTCATCTTCTTTAATGTAAATTATTTAAATATACATTTTTTAAGTCTTATATAATTTTTTAAATTGTAGACCAATTTTTATTTTGAACCAATTATAAAATTTTGGATTCTTAAACAAGTTGGGAAGTGCTTGAAGGAATTCAAACATACATTGTTTATTGATAATTTTCATAAATCAGGTTCTCTAGCTGAATTGAAATCAAAAGTAGATCCAAGAACAAGACCAAATCAATGGGAAAAGCATGCCACAAAATGGTATTCCCCAAAACGGCAGGTAATAAATTGTTTGTATTCCAATGGTTTTAAAATATTTATAATTCTAGTCCTTATATGTATAAGATGATGTTATTGTTAGAACTTTATTAATTGTAATAGGAAAAATCTCAAAATGGTGAGGTAGAAAAAAACCAAATGAAGATGCCACATACCTCGAGTACTATTTCCTTTGCTCGTAGAGCTAAGATGGAGGTATATACTTGCACTATAATCACTCATAAATTTCTATTGAATTACATCATAAGATGTAATTAGAAGTGACTTGTTATTGAAAAAATAGTTTAAAGAAAAGGGAATCCAACATAAGAAAGGAATGTATGTGAAGTGGCACAAACACAACTGATGAGTGCATTCCATATATATATTTTCATACCCTTTTCATGTATTTATCTTGTCTTTAAGCATTTATTTATTGTGATTCAGTGCTACTATGGGTATTATTATGTATTTGTGCAGGGAAACATGTTCCTGTGCAAAAGGACAGGATGCAGCACAATTACAATGTGAAAAGAGGGTAAGATGAATCATTCAAAGTGCAGCAATGTAGCAAAACAATGTAGATAGATACTGTAGCAAGTCACTGTAGCACGAGTCTGGAGAAAAGCACGGTTTACATGCTCCTGACACTAGCGTGTTCTTTGGAGAACATGGGGGTGTTCTTCCTGACACGGTGGTGTCAATATTGAATTTTGTGTTCGCATTTTCCTAAGATTTGCAGTGGCAGACGCACATCCACAACACGCCCATGTTCGCCTCGAAAAACACTTTTTATGTCCAGATCTAGGTCATTTGAGGGGCATTCTTCATCATTCATTCCTCCTCCTTCTTAGGGGCGGCTACCAAGCTTTTCCCTCTCACATTTCTGCAGCTGGAGTGAAGCTATGGTGTAAGATCACGAGTGGAGTGACGCTTAGCCTGTGGGACTTCATCGGAGCACCATCGGAGTAGTTTAAGAAGCAAAGAGGGGAGTCTTTCATGGCTTCGTTACCTTTTGTTTTCTTTAGTCTTTTATGGATTTGTAAAACTATGAGGGGCTAACCATCTCCGGTGTCCTGGGCTATGAACTTTAGTATGTTTTGTTTTGATTCTGAATGATATTGGCTATGGACTACTTTGAGATTCCTCTTTTGTTTAATGTTGTGATGCAATTCTTGTTATGCATGATTATCGTAGTTGTAGTTGCAATGAGTATGCTTGTTTTATTTGTAACTGCGGGATATTGTGCATGTTGCCGTTATTGTATCCATGCTAGCTAGGTGAAAATTGAGAAATCCACCCGGTGAAGGAATACATAAAGGAAAGGCTTTGAGTGCGTGCCTAGAGATAGGGCGTATGGTGTTGAACCCTCCAAACTATAGTTTGCTATAGAGGTCAGGGATTGAGTGTGTGCCTAAAGATAGTGCTTATGGTGTTGATCCCCCCACTCTAGGGTTTACCTTGGTTGAAACATCTCTTGTAGGTGTTTTCTTGGTCCAAAGTACGTTCCGAGTAGCCAGTATTGGGAATCATTGCTTGTGCCAAAGGGAGTAGTCTGGGGTACAATTCTATCTCTGTGATTTTCACATAGTTTATTTCCAGTTCTTACCTGTCATCTTTCCCCATTTTTGGTTTTCTAGTATCAACTTTATCCAATCCATTCTAATTCGGCTAGACATTAGAAGATTATTTAGTACTAGAAGTCCAGTCCCTGTGGTTTAACAACCTTACCCCTCAGGGGGTACCACTGTATTACTTGTGTGCGACCTGTGCACTTGCGGAGAACACATCATTAATGACGAAAGGCAAGTGTCTAATAAAGCTGAGGAAGCTATAGTAACAAAATTCGAATTTTTTAATTTTGTATTCATAATTATAATAATAACTTTATATATTTTTCTTAATGCTATGTAGAATAAAATTTAACAAAGTTTAGATACGCAAAGAGCTAATGGTGAATCTTCCTCACAATCGGATGACTTTGTTCCTTTAGAGGGTGATGCTTTATTTCAAGTATTTGGACTAGAGAAAAATGGGCATGTTCGAGGGATGGGTTTTGGAGGGACACCAAAAATGTTTGCAAACTCAAATTTTCAAAGCCTAAAGGAGAACAAACAATTGAGGTAAAAAAGAAAAATCTTTAAGATAAATTTGAAGGATTAACAAAGGAAGTTGGTATAATGTGTGAACTTTTTTTGACATATCCTGGCCCTAGTAGTATTGGACTTTCAGAGAAGGTATTTCAAATTAGTATTATTGATTTCAATATATCATATATGTTTTATATTTAATGTAATTTAATAATTATTATTATTTTACCGTAATTTTATTCGATATAAAAATTATTGTAGGCTGGAGATGCTAAAAGTAATCTTGGTTCTTGATCAGTCACTATTTCTACATTTCATGATAATAATGATGATCCTATTGATACTACAATTTTCATATTATCATCTTTTATTTTTAGATTGTTAAAATTTAAAATTTTAATATTTACTTCACACTTTTTCTTTGTCAATTGATTTAGCTATTTGTTGATCTATTTATATATTTTCTTTTACAAATGAGAGAACAACATGATAAATTTAAAGCCAATTTCAAGGATTGAGGCCTTATCTTATCTTTTGTTTTTTCTTACATTATTTGAAAGCTATTTCTTTAAGATTTGTAGATCATGTTGACATTATTTTAATTAGTGTTTAAATACTATGCAATATATATTTTTTAAATTTTTGTTAAATAATTTTTATTACTATTTTGTTAAATCATGTAAATTAATTTTATAGTATTTATATTTTATCTCATATTTGACTATTAAATTGTATAAATAATATTTAATTTAATATTGTGAAAAATTATACAATAGTTTTCCAACATTTGCGAATGTTGCACTTTGTTATCATCCACAAATACTATAAAATTTAAACAACAGTTATAGCATGTTGATATAAGACTTTTAAGGGACACTTAACAAACATTAGTAAATAATTATTATTCCAACATTTATGAATGTCACTTAAATTAAAAATTAAATACCATGAATAACTTCTACCAACATTTATAAATGTTGTATTAAATTGATATTAACAAATGATATTTCGTTAAACCAATGTTTACCAAAGGTTGTTATAAGTAATTTAAGAAATATTTAATAATTGTTGCAATTTAATGACTATGGCAACAATTATAAATGTTGCAATATATTATAGATTAATACAAAGAAAAACTTGTAGCGACATTTTCTAATGTTGCAAAAAAATGTCGATTTATCAAAATTTAAAATGATGAGTAACTTCTACTAACATTTACAAATGTCGGATTAAATTTGTATTAATAATTACTATTTTTTAAAACCAATGTTTACATAATGTCAATATAAATATTTTAAGAGACTTTTGACAAATGTTACCATATAATCTTGATAACAAGAATTAAAAATGTTGCAACATTTCAAAATTAATGTAAAAAAAAAAAAAACTTGTGCCAACATTTGCAAATGTTGCTTAAAATAAAAACAAATGTTACTCAAGCCATATATAAATGTTGGAATACAATCCCTATTATGACTATTTACAAACGTTGGGAAATGTCATAATGAATGTCAGAATAGATAGCTAGCGAAGTTTCTCGTAAATGTCGCCATAAAGCATACCGATTATGACAATTTCGACATATAATCGATATTTATTAAAAAAGTCGGTATTGAACTTTTCTAATTTTTCCCCCATTTTGTGATATATAACAAATGTCATTAAAATATATATATATTTTTTTGTTGTAGTGAGGAGACATTCCTATAAGAAAATATAGGATTATTGTTTTGAATCAAAACATTAATCCTATGTTTTCTTGTGATAGTGTCTCCAATTTTTCAATCAAAATATTAATCCTATGTTTTTATTTTTTGAATACCTACTATATTTGAATAAAAAATCCAATCCTATTTTTTTTTTTTTGGAATGTTTCCTATTTTTCAATGAAAACCATAATTCTATGTTTTTAGTTCGTAATGCCTACTATATTTAAATCAAAACTTTATTGGAATGCCTACTATGTTTTTTTTTTTTCAAAATGCCTACTATATTTAAATCCTACGTCTCATATTTTTAAAGCAAAACCCTAATCATATGTTTTTTTATAATAATGTCACCTATTTTTGGGTCAAAATCCAAATCCTTTGTTTTTTCTTCGGAATCTGCCCTATTTTTTTAGTTTTGAATAAAACCGTAATCCTTTGTTTTCTTTCGGAATGTCTGCTATTTCAGAGTAAAATACACTAATCCACTTTTTTCATTTTGGAATGTCAAATATTTTTCAATCAAAACCCAAATCCTATGTTTTGTTTTCTCAATGTATCTTATTTATAAGTTTTGAATCCAAAACCTATTTTATTTTTAAAAAGTCTCCTATTTTTCAGTCAAAAATCTAATCATTTCTTTTCTTTTCGGAATATCTGTTATTTTTTAATCAAAACCCTAATCCTATGGTTTTTTTTCGGACTATGCCCTATTTTTCTGTTTTGAATCAAACCCCTAATCCTTTGCTTTTTTTTTTAGAAAGTTTCATTTTTTTAATCGAAATCCTAATTCTATGTTTTATTATAGTAATTTCTCCCATTTTTCAAAGAAAATCCTAATCCTATGTTTTATTTTCGAAATGTATCATGTTTTTTAATAAAATAATTAATCCTACATTTTCTTTTCGGAATATCTACTATTTTTAATCAAACCATAATCCTATGTTTTCCTATAGTAATGTCTCCGATTTTTCATTCAAAACACTAATCCTATGTTTTTTTTATAGTAATGTCTCCTATTTTTCAATCAAAACACTAATCCTGTGTTTTCTTATATTAATGCCAACTATATGTAAATAAAAAAACTAATCCTTTATTTTCTTTTCGGAATAAAAACACAAATCCTATGCTTTCTTTTCTGAAAGATAAGATAATGGTTTTGATTCAAAACCTTGTTTTTGATAGGAAACATAGCTATAAGAAAACATAGGATTAGTGTTTTAAATCAAAACCCTAATCCTATGTTTTATTGTGATAATGTCTCTACTTTTTCAATAAAAAATGTAATCCTATATTTTTTTTTTCGGAACGGCTTCTATTTTTTAATGAAAACCCTAATCCTATATTTTCTGTTCGGAATGCCTACTCTGTTTTCTTTTCAGAATGCCTACTATATTTGAATCCTATGTCTCATATTTTTTCAATCAAACCCCTACTCTGTTCGGAACGGCTTCTATTTTTCAGAATGTGTCCTATTTTTTTAGTTTTGAGTAATCCTATGTTATCTTTTCTAAATGTCTCATATTTTTCAATCAAAACATTAATCCTATGTTTTTATTTTGGAATATCTACTATTTTTTAATCAAAATCCAAATCCTATGTTTTCTTATAGTAATGTCTCCCTTTGTCATTCAAAAACCTAATCTAATATTGTTTTTTAGTAATGTCTCTTATTGTTCAATCAAGACCTTAATGATATGTTTCCTTATTGTAATGTCTCCTCTATTTCAATAAAAAAATTAATCCTATGTTTTCTTTTCTGAATGCCTACTATATTTGAATCAAAACCATAATCCTATGTGTTTTTCTTAATGCTCCATATTTTTTAATTAAAACAATAATCCTAAGTTTGTTTTCGAATGCCTCCTATTTTTTAATAAAACTCCTAATGTTTCATTTTCTTTTTGTCATGTTTACTATTTTTGACTCAAAACCAAAGTCCTATGTTTTATTTTTGGAATGTATCATAGTTTTCAATAAAAAAAAATCCCATGTTTTCTTTTAGGAATATCTACTATTTTTGAATCAAAACTGTAATCATATGTTTTCTTTTTGAGATGTCTACTATATTTGAATAAAAAATCTTATCTTAGGTTTTTTTTTGGAATGCCGCCTATTTTGTCAACAAACCCCGAATCCTATGTTTTCTTTTCTTAATGTCTTCTATTTATCATTTTTGAATCAAAACTCTAACCTATGTTTTATTTTCTGAATGTGTCTTATTTGTAGTCAAAAACCTGGTCCTTTCTTTTCTTTTCTGAATGTCTGCTATTTTTGAATAAAACTTTAATCTTATATTTTCTGTTTGAATGTGTCCTATTTTTTAGAATGCTTCATTTTTTTAATCAAAACCCTAATCTGATATTTTTTTTTTTTGTAATGTCTCATATAACTCAATCAAAACGTTAATCCTATGTTTTCTTTTCTGAATGCCTCATATTTGTCAATGAAAATCTTAGTAATTTGTGGTCTTGTCAAAATGTCAACTATTTTTGAATCAAAACCCTAGTCCTACTTTTTCTTATAGTAATGGCTTTTATTTTTCAATCAAAACACTAATGAGATGTTTTCTTCTCGGAATGCCTAATATGTTTGAATCAAAACACTAAACTTTTGTTTTCTTGTAGTAATGCCTAATATGCCTAATATAGGTTCAAGGTTTTCACTCAAAACCTTGATCCTATATTTTCTTTTTGGAATCCATACTATATTTGAATGAAAACCCTAATCCGTTGTTTCATTTTAGGAATGCCTTCTATTTTTCAATCAAAATACTAATTATGTGTTTTCTTTTCGCAATGTCTTTTATTTTTGAATAAAATCCCTAATCCTATTGTTTCTTTCAGAAATGACCCCTATTTTCTGGTTTTTAAACAAAACAATAATCCAACGTTTTATTATAGTAATACCTCCTAATTTTCAATGAAAACCCTAATCTTATGTTTTCATTTCAAAATGTCTCATATTTTCAGTAAAAATCATTATTCTATGTTTTCTTTTCGGAATGCCTATATTTTTGAATAAAAATTCTAATCCTATGTTTTTTTATTAAAAAATCCTAATCATATGTTTTATTATAGTAATGTCTAATATTTTTCAATCAAAACCCTAATCCTATGTTTTCTTTTTGGAATGCCTACTATATTTGAATTAAAAACATAATAATCCTATGTTTCTTTTTCAGAATGTTTCCTATTTGCAAACAAAATCTGAATCCTATGTTTTATTTTTTTAATGCCTCATATTATTTAATCAAAACCTTAATCTGAAGTTTTTTTTTTATGGAATGCCTCCTATTTTTTTAATCAAAACACAACTGCCATGTTTTCTTTTGTGAATGTCTGCTATTTTTATTCAAACCCCTATTTTTATGTTTTATTTTCATAATGTCTCTTTTTTTCAGTCAAAACCATAATCCTATGTTTTCTTTTTGGAATGTCTACTATTTTTTAATAAAAAACCTAATCATATATTTTCTTATCATAATGTCTCCTATTTTTCGATCAAAAACCTAATCTTATGTTTTCTGTTAAGAATGCCTACTATATTTCATTAAAAAGCCTAATCCTATATTTCCTTCTCTGAATGTCTCCTATTTTACAAACAAGACCTGATTCCTATGTTTTCTTTCTTAATGTCTCCTAATTATTAGTTATGAGTCAAAACCATAACCTATGTTTTCTTTTCCGAATGTCTCCTATATTAAATCAAAAACCTAGTCCTGTCTTTTATTTTCGGAATGTCTGCTCTTTTTGAATCCAAACCCTAATTCTGTATTTTCTTTTCGGAATATGTATACTATTTATGAATCAAAACACTAGTCCTATGTTTTCTTATAATAATGTCTCCTATCTTTCAATTAAAACCCTAATCCTATATTTTCTTTTCGGAAAGTCTCTTATCTTTCAACCAAAATCCTAACCTATGTTTTATTTTTGGAATGTCTCCTATCTTTCAATCAAAACATGAATCCTATTTTTCAAAAAGTGAATCCTATGTTTTTATTTCTGAATGTGTCATATTTCTCAGTTTTAAATCAAAACCCCAGTCATTTGTTTTCTTTTCGCAATGTGTGCTATTTTTTAATTTTGAATCAATACTCTAATCCTTTATTTTTTTCAGGAATGCCTCAATTTTTGAATCAAAATATTAATCCTATCTATTCTTTAGTGAATGCCAGCTAATTTTTAGTAATATCTTATATTTTTTAATAAACACCCTAATCCTTTGTTTTCTTATAGTAATATCTCATATTTTTCATTCAAAATCCTCATCCTACTTTTTTTTTTGTCGAATACCTAATATATTTGAATCAAAATCCAAATCCTATGTTTTCTTTTTGGAATACCTCCTACCTTTCAATGAAAGCCCAAAACCTATGTTTACATTTCAGAATGGCAACTATATTTGAACAAAAAACATATTTTTTTAATTTTTAATCAAAACCCTAATCCTATGTTTTCTATTCGTAATGTCCCATATTTTTCGAACAAAATAATTATCCTATGTTTTCATATAGTAATGTCTCCTAATATTTAATTAAAACATTAGTACTATAATTTCTTTTCGTAATGTATCCTATTTTTCAGTTTTGAATCAAAACACTCATCCTTGTTTTTCTTTCAGAACGTGTGCTATTTTTCAATCAAAACTCTAATACTATGTTTTCTTTTCAGAATGTCTCCTATTTTGCAAGCAAAACTCGAATCCTATGTTCTATTTTCTTAATGTCTTTTCTTTACAAATTTTGAATGAAAACACTAACCTATGGTTTCTTTTCAGAATGTCTCTTATTTTTCAGTCAAAACCGTAATCTTATGTTTTCTTATAGTAATGTCTCATATTTTTCATTTTTGAATCAAAACCCTAATCCTTTGTTTTTTTTAATGCCTGCTATTTTTGAACCTAAACCTTTTTCTTCTTTCAAAATGTCTACTATTTTTTAATCAAAATCCTATTCCTAATTTTTATTAAAGTAATGTCTCCTATTTTTCAATCAAAAACCTAATCCTATGTTTTATTTTTGGAATGCTTGCTATATTTGAATCAAAACTCTAATCCTATGTTTTCTTTGGGGAATGTCTACTATTTTTGAATGAAAACCATAATCCTATATTTTCTTTTAGAAATGTCCCCTATTTTTTGGTTTTAAATAAAAACCCTAATCCTATGTATTCTTCTCGAAATTTCTCATATTTTTAAATCAAAAATCTAATAGTATGTTTTCTTTTTGCAATGTCTATTATTTTTTAGTCAAAATACTAATCCTCTATTTTAATATAGTAATGTTTCCTATTTTTTAATAAAAACCATAATCTTATACTTTCTTTTCGGAATGCCTACTATATTTGAATCAAAACCCTAATCATATGTTTATCTTTTCTGAATGTCTCTTATTTTTCAATCAAAACCCGAATCCTATGTTTTAATTTTGGAATGTGTTCTATTTTTCAATTTTTAATAAAAAAACCATAATCCTTTCGTTTCCTTTTGGAATGTCTACAATTTTTAAATCAAAATCCTAATATTATATTTTCTTATAATAATGTCTCCTATATTGCAGAAATAGATGACATTGCTATAAGAAAATATAGGATTTAGTAATGTCTCATATTTTTTTTAATGAAAACCTGAATCCCATTTTTTTATTTTTGGAATGTTTGCTATTTTTTAGTCAAAATCCTAATATGATGTTTTCCTTTGGAAATGTTTACTATTTTTGAATTGAAACCCTAATCCTTTTTTTTTGTTACAGTAATGTCTCCTATTTTTCATTCCATATCCTAATCCTATCTTATCATATCTCTCCTACTTTTCAATCAAAACCCTGATCATATGTTTTCTTTTCGAAATTTATCGCATTTTTCTGTCAAAACCCTATTTCTATGTTTTCTTTTAGGAATGTGTCCTATTTTTCAATTTTGAGTAAAAACCTAATCCTTTATGTTCTTTTCAGAATTTCTCCTATTTTTGAAACAAAACCCTAATCCCTTCGTTTCTTTTTAGAATGTCTACTATTTTTGATTCAAAACCCTAATCCTATATTTTGGTATAGTAATATCTACTATTTTTTAGAAATAGGAGATATTACTATAAGAAAACATAGGATTTAGTAATGTCTCATATTTTTTTTTAATGAAAACCCTAATCCCTTAATTTTTTTTCAGAATGCCTACTATATTTTAATCAAACTTGTAATCTTCTGTTTTTATTTGGAAATGTCTACTATTTTTTAATTAAAATCATAATCCTTTTTTTTTTCTAACAGTAATATCTCCTATTTTTTATTAGAAAACCTAATCCTATCTTTTCAAATATCTCCTATTTTTTAATCAAAAACTTGATCCTATATTTTCTTTTCGAAATGTCTCATATTTTTCATTCAAAATCCTAATCCTATGTTTTTCTTTCGAAATGTCTACTATTTTTTCATCAAAACACTAATCCTATATTTTCTTATAGTGATGTCTCATATTTTTCATTCAAAATCCTGATCCTATTTTTTCTTATAGTAATGTCTACTAGTTTTCAATCAAAACCCTAATCCTAATATTTTGTTTTCAGAATGCCAACTATATTTGACTCAAAACCCTAATCCTATGATTTTTTTTCGTAATGTCTCATATTTTTCATTCAAAACTTTAATCCTATGGTTTCTCTTCGGAATTTCTCTTATGTTTTCTTTTTGGAATACCTACTATATTTCAATCAAGACCCTAATGCTATGTTTTCTTTTTGTAATGTCGATTACTTTTGAATCAAAACCCTAATCCTATTTTTTTCTTATGCAAATATCATCTATTTTTCAAAAATAGGAGATATTACTATAAAAAAACATAGGATTTAGTAATGTCTTCTATTTTTCAATGAAAATCCAAATCCCTAGTTTTCTTTTCGGAATGCCTGTTATTTTCTAATCAACCCCCTAAACTTATGTTTTCCTTTGAAAAATATCTACTTTTTTTAATCAAAACCCTAATCCTTTAGGTTTGCTTTAGTAATGTCTTCTATTTTTCATTCAAAAAATATTAGACATTCTGAAAAAAAAACATAAGATTTGGATTTTCATTGAAAAATATGAGACAGTTCGAGAAAAAATATAGGACTAAACTTTTGACTGAAAAATAGTAGGAATTACTATCAAAAAAACATAGTCTCAGTGTTTTGATTCAAAAATAGTAGACATTCGGAAAGGAAAAGAAAGGATTAGGTTTTTAATTAAAAATAGGAGATATTACGAAAAAAAACAAATGATTTGGGTTTTGATTCAAAACTAAAAAATACGACTTCTCTGACAGGAAAAACATAAGATTAGGGTTTGACTGAAGGATAGGAGATATTCCAAAAAGTAAACATAGGATTAGTGTTTCGATTGCAAAACAGGAGGCAATCTAAAAAAAATACATAGTATTTGGGTTTTGATTAAATAATTTGAGACATTACGGAAAGAAAAATTGGATTAGGATTTTGATTAAAAATTAGCAGAAATTCACGAAACAAAAGATAGGATTAGGGTTTTTGATTTTAAAACAATGAGACATTGCGAAAAGAAAACAAACAATTAGGGTTTTGATTTAAAAGTAAAAAATAGGACACATTCTGAAAAACAAAACAAAGGAATAGTATTTTGATTAAAAAATAGGAGACATCACCAACAGAAACCATTGCGTAAGGATTTTGATTTTTATTCAAAAATAGGAGGCATTACAAAAAGAAAATATAGGATTCGGGTTTTGATTTAAAGATAGCAGACACGTCGAAAAGAAAAAATAGGAATAGGGTTTTGAGTCAAATGTAGTAGGCATTCCGAAAGGATAAATGTAGGATTAGGGTATTGATTGAAAAATAGGAGACATTAAAAAGTAGCAGACATTCTCAAAAGAAAACATAAGATTAAGTTTTTGATCCAAAAATAAGAGGCATTCTTAAAAGAAAATATAGAATAGGATTTAAATTCAAAGATAGGAGCCATTACGAAAGGAAAATATAGGATTATAGTTTTGATTTAAAAATATGAGAAATTTAAAAAAATAAAACATAAGATTAGAGAATTGATTGAAAAATAGGAGATAGTACTATAAGAAAATATACGATTAGTATTTTGAAATAAACATACAGGGCATTACTATATGAAAACATAGAATTACGGTTTTAATTAAAAAAATAGTAGACATTGTGTTAAAAACACATGATTATGGTTTTGATGGAAAAATGTGAGACATTTCGAAAATAAAACATAGGATTATTATTTTGATTCAATAATAGCTGACATTTCCTAAGTAAAACAGAAGATTAGAGTTTGAATTTAAAGAAAAGAGGCATTAAAAAAAAGCATAGGATTAGTGTTTTCATTGAAAATTTTGAGATATTAATTAAAATAAAACATACTATTATTGTTTTGATTAAAAATTAACAGACATTTCCGAAAGAAAACATAGGATTAGGATATTGATTCCAAAATAGCAAACATTCCCAAGAGTAAACATACGATTAGAGTTTTGATTCGAAAATAAGAAAACATAAGATTAGGGTTTTATTTCGAAAATAGTAGACATTCGGAAAAAAAACATAGGATTAGGTTTTTCATTTAAAATAAAATGATATGAGAAATTTTGTAAAGAAATCATAGGATTAGGGTTTTGATTCAAAAATAGTAGACATTCACAAAAGAAAACATATGATTGGGGTTTTAATTAAAAAATATGAGGCATTAAGGAAAGAAAACATAGGATTCGGGTTTTGAATGAAAGATAGAAGACATTTAGGCATTTCGAAAAGAAAACATAGGATTACAATTTTTATTGAAAAGTAAGAGACATTACTATAGGAAAATATAGGATTAGGGTTTTGATTCAAAACTAGAAGACATTCCGACAAGAAAAAATAGGATTAGGTTTTCGATTGAAAACCAAGATTTAGGTGACATTTCGAAAAGAAAACATAGGATTCAGGTTTTAGTTGAAAAATACGAGACACATCGAAAAGAAAACATATGTTTAAGGTTTATTTTAAAAAATAGGAGATGTTCCTAAAGGACACCAATGGATTAGGGTTTTCATTCAAAACTAAAAAATAGGACACATTAGGAAAAGACAAAATAGGATTAGGGTTTTAATTGAAAAATATGAGACACTACTATAAGAAAACATAGGATTAGTGTTTTGATTCAAAACCAAAAAATAGGGATCATTCCAAAAGATACATAGGATAAGAGTTTTCATTCAAAAAAATAGACATTCCAAAAAAAAAAACATAGGACTGCGGTTTATATTCAAAATAGTAGACATTCTGAAAAAAAAAGTAATGGATTAGGTTTTTGATTCAAAAATAGGAGTCAATCCAAAAAATAAAAAACATAATATTAGGGTTTCTATTGAAAAATAGGAGACATTAATATAAGAAAACATGGAATTAGGGTTTTAATTCAAAATACTTGACATTCCAAAAAGAAAACATAGGATTATTATTTTAATTACAAAATAGGAGACATTCAAAAAACAAAACATAGGATTAAGGTTTTGATTTAAAGATAGGAGACATAAGATTAAGATTTTTATTGAAAAATATTTAGCATTATGGAAAGAAAACATAGGCAGAGATTACCAACACAAAAGATAGGATTAAGATTTTGATTTAAAAAAATTAGACATTCCCAAAAGAAAAAAAAAAGAATTAGGGTTTTGTTTGAAAACTGAAAAATAGAACACATTCCAAAAAGAAAACATGAGATTAGGATTTGAATGAAAATAGGATACATTCCAAAAAAAAAACCATAGATTAGGGTTTTGGTAGAAATATATGAGAGATTACTATAAAAAATCCAAAGGATTAGGGTTTTGATTAAAAACCAAAAAAAAAAAAGGGAAATTTCCAAAAGAAAGCATAGTACTAAAGTTTTGATTCAAAAATAACAGGCATTTGCATAAGAAAACATAATATTAGAGTTTTAATTCAAAATAGAAGACATTGCAAAAAAAAAAAAAGGATTACGTTTATGATTTAGAAATAGGAGTCATTCTGAAAAGAAAACAAAAGCATATGATTAGGGTTTTGATTTAAAAATATTAGACATTACTCCAAGAAAACATAGGGTTAGGGTTTTGATTAAAAAATAGTAGATATTCTGAAAATAAAACATAAGATTAGGGTTTTGATTAAAAAATATGAGGCATTAAAAAAACCATAGAATTAGGGTTTTGATTAAAAAATATCAGAGCTTTAGAAAATGAAACATACAAATATTGTTTTGATTAGAAAATAGTAGACATTCACAAAAGAAAACATAAGATTAGGTTTTTGATTAAAAAATAAGGGGCATTCCAAATAGAAATAATAGGATTAGGTTTTTAATTGAAAGCCGAAATTTAGCTGACCTTACGAAAAGAAAAAATAACATTAAGATTTTAGGTGAAAAATCGGTATTCCAACAAAAACTTATAATTATTGTTTTGATTAAAAATATGAGACATTATGGAAAGAAAACATAGGATTATTGTTTTGATTTAAAAATAGTAGATATTCACAAAAAAAAACATAAGATTAGGGTTTTGATTCAAAAATAGAAGTCTTTCTGAAAAAAAAAAATGTAGGATTAGGATTTTTATTCAAAAATAAGAGGCATTACAAAAAGAATATAGGAATAGAAATTCCAATAAGAAACCATAGTTTTGATTGAAATATATGACCCATTTTAGAAAGAAAACATAGGATTAGAGTTTTGATTGAATAATATGAGACATTACTATTGGAAAACATAGAATTAGTGTTTTGATTAAAAACAAAAAAATATAGGACATTTCCCAAAGAAAAAATAGGATTAGGGTTTTGATTCAAAAATAGCAGACATTTGTAAAATAAAACATAGGATTAGGATTTTGATTTAAAAATAGCAAACATTGCAAAAAGAAAAGAAAGGATTAAGTTTATGATTCAAAAATAGGAATCATTCTTAAAAAAACATAGGATTAAGGTTTTGATTGAATAATATTAGACATTACTATAAAAAAACATAGGATTAATTGACATTAAGATAAGAAAATATAGGATTGGGGTTTTGTTTGAATAATAAGAGACATTACTACAAGGAAACATAGGATTATAGTTTTGATTAACAAATAGCAAATGTTCTCTAAAGAAAACATAACATTGGGATTTTGATTAAAAAATAGGAGGCATTTTGAAAAAAACTTATGATTTGGACTTTGATTGAAAAAATGAGAGCTTTCGAAAATAAAACATATGAATATTGTTTTGATTAAAAAATAGTAGACATCCGCAAAAGAAAACATAAGATTCATGTTTTGATTCAAAAATTGGAGGCATTTTTTATAAAAAAAATACGATTAGGTTTTTGATTGAAAACCAAAATTTAGGTTACCTTCCGTGTAGAAAAAATTAGATTAGGGATTTAGTTGAAAAATAGGCATTCCAATAAAAACTTAGAAAACATAGTATTAGAGTTTTAATTAAAAATGTGAGACATTATAAAAAAGAAAACATAGGACTATTGCTTTAATTCAAAAATTGTAGACATTTACAAAACAAAATATAAGATTAGGGTTTTGATTAAAAATTAGTAGTCATTCCAAAAAAGAAAAATATGGGATTAGGATTTTTATTCAAAAATATGAGCCATTACGAAAAAAAAAAAGATCGGAATAGACATTCCGATAAGAAACCGTAGGATTAGGGATTTGATTGAAATATATGACCCATTTCAAAAAAAAAAAAAAAACATAGGATTAGAGTTTTGATCAAATAATATGAGACATTACTATAAGAAAACATAGGATTAGTATTTTGATTAAAAATAAAAATATATGGGACATTTGCCGAAGAAAACATTGGATTAGGGTTTTGATTAAAAAATACTTGACATTTCCAAATAAAAACATAAGATTATAGTTTTGTTTAAAAAATTGGAGGCATTCCAAAAAGAAAAAATAGGATTATGATTTTTTTTCATAAATAGCAGTCAATTATAAAAGAAAACATAAGTTTATGGCCTTGATTGAATAATATGAAATATTTCGAAAAGAAAACATAGGTTTTGATTGAAAGATAGAATTACTAATGTTTTCTTTTGGAAACGTCTCCTTTTTTCAAAACTATGAGACATTTAAAAATGAAAACGTTAGATTATGATTAGAGTTTTGATTGAAAAATTTGAGTTATTACTATTAGAAAACATAGGATTAGTGTTTTGATTCACAAACAGTAGACATTCCGAAAAGAAAACATAGGATGAGGTTTTTGATTAAAAAATATGAAACATCTCCAAAAAAAAACATAGGATTATGGTTTTGAATGAAAAATAGGAGACATTAGTATAAGACAATATGGGATAAGGGTTTTGAATGAAAATAGGAGACACTGTTATAAGAGGCATAGAATTAGGGTTTTGATACAAAATTAGTAGCCATTCTTAAAAGAAAAACAAAGGTTTAGGCTTTTGATTGAAAAATATGAGACATTTTACAAAGAAAATATAGGATTAGAGTTTTGATTGAAAAATATGAGACATTTTACAAAAAACAAATATAGGATTAGAGTTTTGATTGAAAAATAGGAGACATTAAAATAAGAACACATTGGATTAGAGTTTCAATTAAAAAATAGTAGATATTGCAAAAAGAAAAGAATGGATTAAGGTTTCAATTAAAAAATCGGAGACATTCCGAAAAGTAAAATATTGGATTAGTGTTTCATTCAAAAATATGAGTTATTACTAAAAGAAAAAAATATGATTAAGTTTTTAATAAAACAAATAGCAGACATTTTGAAAAGAAAAGAAAAGAAAACATACGATTAAGGTTTTGATAAAAAAATAGCAGACATTTCTTGTAGTAATGTCTCCTATTTTTCAATCAAAGCCCTAATCCTATGTTTTATTTTTGGAATGTCCATTATTTTTTAATCAAAACAATAATTTAATGTTTCTTTTGGGAATGTCTGCTATTTTTCAATCAAAATCCTAATCCTACGTTTTCTCTTCGGAATAGCTCTTAATTTTAATCAAAACAATAATGGTATATTTTCTTTTCTTAATGTCTCATATTTTTTTAATTAAAGCCCTAATCCTAAGTTTCTTCTGGAATACTTCCAGTTTTTTAATCAAAACCCTAAACTTTTGTTTTCTTTCAGGAATGCCTGCTATTTTTGAGTCAAAACCCTAATCCATTGTTTTCTTTTAGAATTCTCCCCTATGTTTTTGGTTTTAATCAATACCCTAATCTTTTGTTTTCTTATAGTAATGTCTTCTATTTTTCTATGAAAATCCTAATCCTATATTTTCATTTTGAAATATCTCTTATTCTTCAATGAAAACTCTAATCCTATGTTTTCTTTTCGAAATGTCTGTTATTCTTTAATCAAAACCCTAATCATATGTTTTCTTATAGTTATGTCTCCTATTTTTTATTTAAAACCCTAATCCTATGTTTTCTTACAGTAATGTCCAATGTTTGAAAATTGGCCTAGAAGGCCGCCTAGACTGCGCCTAGGCCCTAGAAGGTGGCAGGTCGATCCGTTTTGCAAAAAACGGTGAAAAAATAGGTGTTAGCTTTCCATCAAAAGAACGGACGCCCAGACAACCCCTAGGTGGGCTGGGCGGCGCACTAGGTGGGCTAAGTATTGCTGGGAAGCTTTCGGAAAAAAATTTAAAAGTAAATGTTTTTAACTAATTTTAAACCCCCCAAATTAATCAGTTTTATTATAAAATTAATAATATAATTTTGTACTCACTCACAGAACACAACACATGTGCATTCAACACAGCTCATCTCCACTTAATTATAAAATTAAATTAATTAGTCAGTTTTATTAATTAGTTGGAGTAATTGAAATAAGATCTCTATTTAATTTAACAAAACACCCACCAATGGATGATTAGGTAGCGGATTAAGAGAAAGAATATTACCAAGAACGCTTCATTCTCTTCATTCCTCTTACAAGACCCCAACGAATGATTAGAACTTGGAGGATCACCCATCAGTGGATGATTAGAACTTTATAATCAGCCCCTTACAAGACCCCAACGAGTGCCCCTTCATTCCTCTGATTTCTCTGCCTTGGGAGTATATCGGTGAGCAACACTTGGAGGAACTTGGTGGCTGTGTACCCCTGGCTTAGAGCAAAGCATTGACACTGTTAAACATCTTCTTCTCCACGGTTAACAGTTAGTACGATGAGGATAAATAGTTGGGATTTATGTTAAGGGATCAGTAGATTGTATGATGATTAACAATATGAATGTATGATGTAGTAATCAATGAATGAGATGTAAAATTTGAGGGTTTCTTTGATGTTTTGTTGTAGAGAAAAGAGTTATATGTGTCCAATGAAATGCCGAAGTGATTTGCTATGTTAGTTTGCCTTGCTATGTTGAGTAATTAGAAGGCTGAAATCTAAGTAAATACATGATATGTTAGGAACTTAGGACATTTCAAACATGAAGGTTTGATATGAGATAAATGGAGATTTCAATCCTTGTTCTATGATGATGTTCATGCTTATATAACTAATTGCTCAACAGTATGGTTTCTATGTTATGGATTTAGAAGAGAGCATGTATGCACTTGTGATGTTTGATGAAATGTCACTTAGAACTTACAAAGCTAATTTCATGTATCATTGTATTGTGAATTGAGATCATGTTATGAGTGAATTCATGAACCTCTAATGTTATGAGTTTGGTTGTTAGTTTAATAGTTTGTTAGTTTGGTTATTTTCAGGTCTCTAATAGGTGAGAATGAATCTTTTGGGGCATCTAATTCAATGGCATCTTCAGATAATTCATTTAAGCATAATTCAAGTGATGTGGGGTGGGAGTTTGCGGTATTGGCGGATCCTACTAATCTGGATAAGTTAAAGTGTAAGTTTTGCATGAAAGTTGTTAGTGGTGGAATATATAGAATGAAGCAACACATAGCCAATATCAAGGGAAATGTATCCTCATGTTCAATGTGTACGGAGGAGGCTAATGCCAAACGCAAAGTGGCAATAGAAGAAGCAAAAAGAAAGAAACAAGATAAAACTAGACATGAGTTGGAGAAAAGAGAAGAAGTTTACATTACTCCGATTGATGAAGAAGACTATGAAGATGTTGAAGTTGGAGGCTCAATGAAAAGGCCACGCGTTCGTGGACCGATAGATAGATTTACATCGTCTATTAATCCCTAAGCTTCATTGGGTGTGTTGTCGCATCAACAAAATATTCAAGATGTCGTTGGTAAGAATAGAATATATGATGGGCATCGATTTTTGGCAAGATGGATCTATGAGGCAGGCATTCCTTTCAATGCTATTGATAAGGATAGTTTTATACAATTTGTGGACGCGGTTGGAATTTATGGCAAGGGTTATTGACCTCGAAGCCAATATGAATTAAATGAGCCACTATTGAAGGAAGAAGTTGAGAGAACTAAAAAAATTATTAGGGACCATGAAAAAGAGTGGGAAAACAATGGTTGCTCAATCATGACCGATGCTTGGTCGGATCGAAAAAGGAGAAGTATTATGAATATATGTGTCAATTCTAGCAAAGGCACAATTTTCCTTTCTTCTAAGGAAGATTCCGAAGAAGCACACACCGGGCCATATATCTATCACTATGTCGACAAGTGGATTGAAAAAGTTGGAGAATATAGAGTAGTTCAAGTGGTCACGGACAATGCTTCTAACAATATGGTGGCAGCAACCATATTGGAAGGGAAGAAAAGACCATCTATATTTTGGACTTCATGTGTCACACACACATTAAACATCATGCTTCAAGGAATAGGGAACCTACCTAAGTTTAAAGGAGTGATTAAGAAGGCAAAGGCATGTACTATCTTCATGTACGCACATCACAAAACATTCGCATTGATGAGAAAGTATACGAAGAAAAAAGACATAGTAATGCTGGGAGACACAAGATTTGCAACTTCTTTTCTATCATTGCAAAGTTTAATGGAGAAGAAAAGTGAGTTGAGAACTATGTTTGCTAGTAGTGATTGGGATAAGTGCAAGCATTCCCAATCAACAAAAGGGAGAGCAACTTATTCAACCATTATGAATGTGGGTTTTTTGCAATGGAGTAGGATTGTGCTTGAAAGTATTTGCTCCTTTAGTTTGGGTGCTTCACCTTGTTGATGGGGATAAAAAACCATCAATGGGAATTTTGTATGGAGAGCTTCTTCACGCTAAGGAAGAGATTAAAGGAGCATTGAAGAATCAAGAGATCCTCTATCAAGAAGTCTTAGAAATTATTGAAAATAAAGCTCAAGATAGACTTGATCGTCCATTACATTTGACGGAATACATCTTGAATCCTTATTACTCCTATAAAGAGGAAATGATACAAAGCAATTCGCTTGTCATGCATGGGCTACTCGAATGTGTTGAGAAAATTTTCCCCTTTTTTGATGCTCAAAATGTTGTGTTGAATGTTAAATTGTTGAAGTATAAGAATAAAGAAGGTAGCTTTGGGAGACCGGCGGGCAAGACGGGATGCACTAAAACCATTGACACTTTTGATCCGGGTATGCATATTTACAATTCTTTATTTTCTTTAGCACTAATTTATATATTTTTTTCTAATATTGTTCAATTTGTGCTTTCTTAATTGGTTGGTGGGGCACTTATGGAAATGGTGTACCAAATTTGCAAAGAATGGCAAGAAGGATCCTCTCATTAACATCAAGTTCATCTTGGTGTGAGAGAAATTGGAGCACATTTGAGGGGATTCAAACAAAGAAAAGGAATAGACTAGATACAACAAGGTTAAATAATCTAGTCTATGTCCAATTCAATTCCAAGATGAAGAAGAAGAGGGAAAAGGTAATGAAGATGGGAAGAGATGTACTTCTTGCTAATTATGCTAGTAAGGCTTAAGGATGGATTGTAGAGGGTGGTGATGAAGATGTTGAGGAAGAGGGAATGGTTGGAGAAATGGATAGCGGTAGAGGAAGTAATATGAATTTTCAAGTAAGAGAACTTCATGAAGAAGATTTTGTTTCGGATGAGGAAGAAGATGAAGAAGAGGTTGAGTTTGAGCCAGACACGGAAGGAGTCTTGGAGGACTTTCAAGAAGAGATAGATGCCTAAGTTTTCAATTTCTACTTTTGTTTTTGTTGTCATATATGCTAGACGCTTTTATTTTGTGGTAGTAGTACTTTATTGTCTTTGCATGGGTTTGGATTCTATAAACACTTTTATTTTATGGTAGTATATTTTGTGGTAGTAGTACTTGATTGTCTTGGCATGGGTTTAGAGTCTTTAGACACTTTTATTTTATGGTAGTCGTACTTGATTGACTTGAGTTTGTAATTTTACATTTATGTTTTTATGGTAAGTTTTCGTTTTAGAGTTTTTTGGATTCTAGAAGCTCTTGTATTATTATTTGATTGTCGATGCATCAATTTAGTTGTTGGTAAATGTCTATTTGGGTATTATATAGAATTAAAATTATATTATAAATATATATATATTCTAAAAGGGTAAAACCGCCTAGGCCCCGCCTAGGCTCTATGGGCCCTAGAAGGTGGCTGACCGTCCGACTAGCGACTAGAGTTTTTTTGAATACTGGTAATGTCTCTTATTTTTCAATCAAAACCCTAATCCTATCTATTATTTTTGGAATGTCAACTATATTTCAATCAAAACCCGAATCCTATGTTTTCTTTTCTTAATTTCTGTTATTTCTCTGTTTTAAATAAAACTAGTAACCTATGATTTTTTTGGAATGTCTCCTATTTTTCAATAAAAAATCTAATTCCTTTTTTTTTTCTGAATGCCTGTTATTTTTGAAACAAAGCTCTAGTCCTATGCTTTCATTTTGAAATGTGTCCTATTTTATGATTTTGAATTATATCTCTAATGCCTTTTTTTATTTTCCTAATGTCTAATTTTTTTGAATTAAAAGACAAATCCTATCTTTTGTTTAGGAAATGTATGCTAATTTTAATCAAAACCCTAGTCCTATGTTTTCTTTTCCGAATGCCTCATATTTTTCAATCAAAACTCTAATCCTATGTTTTCTTTTCGGAATGCCACTTATTTTTCAATCGAAACACTAATTCTATGTTTCCTTATGAGAATGTCTAATATTTTTTAATCAAAACAATAATCCTATGTTTTCCTATAATAATATCTCCCTTTTTCAATCAAGACCTAATCTTATGTTTTCTCATAATAATGTCTAGCAAATTTGAATCAGACCCTAATCCTAAGTTTTCTTCTTAGAATATCTGCTATTTTTAATCTAAACCCAAATCGTATGTTTCTTCCTTTCGAAATGGCTACTATTTTTCATTCAAAAACCTAATCCTATGATTTCTTTTTGAAATGCCTCCTATTTTCAATCAAAAAACAAATTCTATGTTTTCTTTTTGGAATGTTTACTTTTTTTTTAATAAAAACTATGATCCTATATTTTCTTTTCGAAATGTTCCCTATATATCGGTTTTAATCAAAACACTAACGCAATGTTGTATTATCATAATGTCTGCTATTTTTTAATCAAAACTTTAATCCAGTGTTTTCTTTTCGAAATGTCTAATATTTTCAATCAAAACCATAATCCTATGTTTTATTTTCTTAATGTCTATTATTTTTAATCAAACCCTAATTATATGTTTTCTTTTCTTAATGTCTACTATTATTTAATCAAAAATCTAATACTATGTTTTATTATAGTAATTTCTCTTATTTTTCATTGAAAACCCTAATCCTATGTTTTGCTATAGTAATGTCTCCTAATTTTCAATTAACTCGTATGTTTACTTTTCAGAACGTCTCCTATTTTTGAAAAAGATCTAAATCCTATGTTTTCATCTTGGAATGTTTCCTATTTTTGAATTAAAACCAAAATTATATGTTTTCATTTTAAAATGTCTCATATTTTTCAATCAAAAATGTGATCTTATGTTTTTTTTTCAGAATGTCTACTATTTTTTAATTAAAATCCGTAATCCTATGTTTTGTTATAGTAATATTTTCTATTTTCATTCAAAATCCTAATCCCATGTTTTCTTATAATAGTTTCACCAATTTTTCAATCAAAATCCTAATCCAATAAAAAAACATAATCCCTTTTTTTTTGTTTTCGGAATGCATGTTGTTTTTGAGTCAAAATCCTATTCTTATTTTTCTTTTTGTAATGTGCCCTACTTTTCAATTTCGAATCAAAATCATAATCCTTTGTTTTTTTGGAATATTTCATTTTTTTATTCAAAACCCTAATCATATCTTTTGTGTTAAGAATCTCTGTCTTTATTTTCCTTTTGTTGTGCATCCTATTTATGAATAAAAATCCAAATCCTTTGTTTGTTTTTCATAATGCCTCATATTTTTAAATCAAAAGCCTAATCTTATGTTCTTTTTTTCACGTTGTTTACTATTTATTTATTAAAACAATAATTGTATGTTTTCTTTTCATAATATTTCATTTTTTTAAGAAAACCCTGATCCTAAGTTTCTTTTTAGGATGCCCCCTAATTACTAATCAAGACCATAATATTATGCTATCTTCTATTAATGTATGATATTTTTGAATCAAAACAATAATCTTATGTTTTCTTTTCGTAATGTCTCATATTTTTCAATCAAAACAATATTCCTATGGTTTCTTTTTGTTATGGCTACAATTTTTGAATCAAAACAGTAAATAAATGTCTGCAATTTTTGAATCAAAACCCTAATCCTATGGTTTTTTTGGAATGCCGGCTATTTTTTAATTAAAAACCTAATGCAATATTTTCTTATAGTAATGTCTTCTATTTTTCATTCAAGACCATAATTCTACGTTTTGTTATAGTAATACCTCCGATAATTTAATCAAAACCCTAATCTTATATTTTCTTTGCGGAATGCCTACTATATTTGAATGAAAACATTAATCCTATGTTTTATTTTTGGAATATTTACTAATTTTTCAATCAAAAACCTAATCATTTCTTTTGTTTTTGGAATATTTGTTATTTTTCAAACAAAACCATAATCCTATGTTTCTTTTTTGGAATTTGTCCAATTTTTCAGTTTTAAATCAAAACCTAAATCCTTTGTTTTCTTTGTGAAATGTCTCATTTTTTTTAATAAAAACCCAAATGCTATCTTTTATTTTGGGAATTCAATTATTTTTGAATCAAAACCCTAATCATATGTTTTCTTGTTGGAATGTCTCCGATTTTTTTTATAAGAGTACTAATCCTATGATTTCTTTTCGTATTGTCTACTATCTTTTATTTAAAAACGTAATGCTATGTTTTCTTTTCACAATATCTCCAATTTTTTAATCAAAATACTAATTCTATGTTGTTTTTTTTGGAATGCCTCCTATTTATCAATTTTCAATCAAAACAATAATGCCATGTTTTATGTTCGACATGTCTAGTATTTTTCAATCAAAACCCTAATCCTTTATTTTCATTTCAAAATGTATCCTATTTTTTAATCGAACCATAATTGTTTTTTTTTAAATGTCTCCTCTTCTTTAGTTTTGAATGAAAACCCTAATACTTTGCTGTCTTTTTTTAATGTCTTATATTTTGTAATCTAAACCCTAATCCTATGTTTTCTTTTTGATATGTCTCCTAGTTTTCAACTTAAACCATAATCCTATGTTTTTTTCTCGGAATGTCACCTAAATTTTTATTTTCAATCAAAAACCTAATCCTATTATTTCTTATCAGAATGTCTTCTGGTTTTGAATAAAAACACAAATCCTATGTTTTTTTCTGCATGCTTCATATTTTTTTAATCAAAATCCTGATCTTATGCTTCTTTTGGTAATATGTGCAATTTTTCAATCAAAACAATAATCCTATGTTTTTCCTTTCGTAATGTCTCATATTTTTCAATCACAACTCTAATCCTATGTTTTCTTTTGGAATGTCTACTATTTTTTTACAAAAATCCTAATCCTATATTTTCTTAAAGAAATTCCTCATTATTTTCAATTAAAATCCTAATCCTATGTTGTCATTTCAAAATGCCTACTATATTTAAATCAAAACCCTAATATTATATTTTTTTTTTCGGAATGTCTATTATTTTTTAATCAAAATCATAGTCCTATGTTTTCTTATAGTCATGTTTACTATTATTTAATCAAAACCCTAATCCTATGTTTTCTTCTAGGGTCGCTTATTTTGCAAACAAAACCCAAATCATATGTTTTTATTTCTTAATGTCTCCTATATATCAGTTTCAAATCAATACCCTAACCTATGTTTTCTTTTCAGAATTTCTCCTATTTTACTATTAGAAACCTAATCCTTTCTTTTCTTTTCATAATGTCTGGTATTTTTTAATCAAAGTCCTAATCCTATGTTTTCTTTTCGGAATGTTAGCTATTTTTTAATCAAAACCCTAACCTTATATTTTCTTATAGTAATGTCTCCTATTTTTCATTCGAAACCATAATCCTATTTTTTGTTCTAGTAATGTCTCCTATAATTAAATTAAAACCATAATAATATGTTTTTTTTTATTAAAAATGCCTACTATATGTCAATCAAAACACTAATCCAATATTTTATTTTCAAAATGTTTCCTAATTTTTCAATCAGAAACCTAATTCTTTCTTTTGTTTTTGGAATATCTGTTATTTTTAAATCAAAACCCTAATCATATGTTTTTTTCTCAGAATGTGTCCTATTTTTCATTTTAGAATCAAAACTCAAATGTGTTGTTTCTTTTTTTTTTTAATAAAAAGTCTAATCCTATCTCTTTTTTTTTTGGGAATTTTGCTATTTTTGAATCAAAACCCTAATCATATGTTTTTTTTTCGGAATTACTCTTATTTTTGAATAAAAATACTAATCCTATGTTTTATTTTCGAAATATCTACTATTTTTGAATTAAAAACGTAATGCTATGTTTTCTTTTCGCAATGTCGCCAATTTTTCAGTCAAAATACTAATACTATGTTTCTTTTTAGAATGTATCCTCTTAATCAATTTTCAATCAAGAGAATAATCATATGTTTTATGTTCGAAATGTCTATTATTTTTCAATCAAAACCCTAATCCTATGTTTTCTTTTTAAAATATCTCCTATTTTGAATCAAACCCTAATTTCCTTTTTAGAATGTCTACTATTTTTTAGTTTTGAATGAAAACCCTAATCCTTTGCTATCTTTTTGGAATGTCTCTTAATTCTTAATCTAAACCCTAATCCTATATTTTATTTCCGATGTGTCTCTTATTTATCAACTAAAATCCTAATCCTATTTTTTCTTCTCAGAATGTCACCTAAATTTTTGTTTTCAATTAAAAACCTAAACCTATTATTTCTAATCAGAATGTCTTCTAGTTTTGAATAAAAACCCTTACCCTATGTTTTTTTTTGCATGTCTCATATTTTTTTAATCAAAATCCTGATCTTATCTATCTTTTTCTAATGTCCGCTATTTTTGAATTAAAATAATAATCCTATGTTTTCTTTGTCCAAATAACATGTCTTCATTTCAAAATGCCTACTATATTTTAATCAAAACCCTAATCCTTTATTTTCTGTTTGAATGTCTACTATTTTTTAATCAAAACCCTAATCCTATATTTTTTTGTAGTATGTCTCCTATTTTTCAATCAAAACCATAATCCATTGTTTTTATTTCGAAAGGCTACTGTATTTGAATCAAAACCTTAATCCTAAGTTTTCTGTAAGGAATGCCCCTCATTTTGCAAACAAAACCTAAATCTATGCTTTTCTTTTTTAATATCTCTATTTATCAATTTTGAATAAAAACCCTAACCTATGTTTTTTGGTTTCAGAATGTCTCCTATTTTACAATAAAAAACCTAATCCTTTCTTTTCTTTTAGTAATGTCAGCAATTTTTTAATCAAAACACTAATTCTATGTTTTCTTTTAGGAATGTTTTTTATTTTTCACCTATTTTGAATCAAAACCCTAATCTTTTGTTTCTTTTCAGATTGTCTGATTTTTTTTAATCAAACGCAAATCCTATAATTTGTTTTGGGAATCTCTGGTAATTTTTAATCAAAACCCTAATCCTATGTTTTCTTTTGGTAATGGCTCATTTTTTTTCCTATAATAATGTCTCATATTCAATCAAAACACTAATCCTATGTGTTTTTTGGTAATGTCTACTATTTTTTAATCAAAACCCTAATCCAATGTTTTCTTTTTAGAATGTCTCCAAATTTTCAATCAAAACTCCAATCGCATGTTTAGTTTTCAGAATGTCTACTATATTTGAATCACAACCATAATCTTATGTTTTCTTTTTAGAATCTATCATACTTTTTAATCAATACCCTAATCTTATGATTTCTTTTTGTAATGTGTCCTATTTTCCAGTTTTGAATTAAAACCCTAATTCTATGTTTTATTTTCTAAATACCTTCTATTTTTTAATTAAAACCCTAATTCGAATTTTTCTTTTGGTAATTTTTGCTATTTTTGAATCAAAAACATAATCTGAAGTTTTTTTATTGCAATTCCTCATAGTTATAAATCTAAACCCTAGTCTTATATTTTCTTTTGATAATGTCTTCTATTTTTTAATCAAAACAGTAATCATATGTTTTCTTTTAGTAATGTCTCATTTTTCTTTTTTTGGAAATGACCCCTTTTTTTGGTTTTTAATCAAAACTCTAATGCTATATTTTATTTTCGGAATGCCTCATATTTTCAATCAAAACCCTAATCTTATGTTTTCTTTTTGGAATGGCTACTACTTTTGAATCAAACGCATAATCCTATGGTTTTTCTTATAGTAATGTCTCATGCTTTTCATTCAAAAAACTAATTGTGTGTTTTTTTATAGTAATGTCTCCTGGTTTTCATTCAAAAAACTAATTGTGTGTTTTCTTATAGTAATGTCTCGTATTTTTCATTGAAAACTCTAATCTTATGTTTCATTTCAAGATACCTACAACATTTGAATAAAAGCCATGATAATATGTTTATTTTTTTTTTCGGAATCTCTCCTATCTTTCAATTAAAGCCCGAATCCGATGTTTTCTTTTGTTAATGTCTCCTTTTAGAAGTTTTAATTCAAAAAACTAGTACTTTCTTTTCTTTTCAAAATGTCTGCTATTTTTGAATCAAAACACTAATCCAATGTATTATTTTTTAAATGTGTCCTATTTTTCAGTTTTAAATCAAAACCCTAATCCTTTTTTTTTCTTTTTAGAATGTGTCATTTTTTATAATTAAAACCCTAATTCTATCTTTTCTTTTATGAATGGCTCCTATTTTTGTTTAATAAAAATCCTGATACTATGCTTTTTTCGGAATGTCTTAGTTTTTTCATTCAAAACATAGCCTATGTTTTCTTTTCGAAATGGTTACTATTTTTTAATCAAACCCTAATCCTATTATTTTTTCCACAATGGCTCCTTTTTATCAATAAAAACGCTAATCCTATATTTTCTTTTTGAATGTCTCATTTCTTTTATTCAAAACCCTAATCCCAAGTTTTCTTTTAGAAATGTCTCAATTTTTCAATCAAAACAATAACCTATATATATTTTTTAGAATTTATACTATCTTTTAACCAAAACACTAATCATATGATTTCTTTTCGGAATGTCACCTAAATTTTTGTTTTTAATCAAAAATAATTTTGTTATTTCTTCTCGGAATGTCTTCTAGATTTTAGCAAAATATAATGAAAATATACGATAAGGGTTTTGAATGAAAAATAGGAGACATTAATATAAGAAAACATAGGATTATGGTTTGATTAAAAAATGGTTGATATTACGAAAAGAAAACATATGATTAAGGTTTTGATTAAGAAATTGGAGACATTTCAAAAAAAAAAAAAAGTTTAGGATTATGGTTCTTCATTAAAAAATATGACATTATAAAAAAAAAAAACATATGATTATTGATTTGATTAAAAAATAGCTGACATTCCTAGAAAAACACATAAGATTAGTGTTTTAATTAAAAACTAGGATGCATTGTTTCAATTAAAAAATATGAGACATTACGGAAAGAAAACATACGATTATTGTTTTGGTTTAAAAATAGTAGACATACGCAAAATAAAACATAAGATTAAGGTTTTGATAAAAAAAATAGGATGCATTCCGAAAAGAAAACATAGGATTAGTATTTTAACTCAAAAATAGGAGGCATTACGAAAATAAAACATAGGATTAAGATTTTGATTAAAAATTTTCATAGATTACAAAAACAAAACATAGAATTATGGTTTTGATCAAACAAATGTGAGATTCTGAAAAGAAAACAAAGGATTAGGGTTTTGATTGAAAACTAAAAAAATAGGACATATTCTGAAAATAAAACATAGTATTAATTTTTTGATTCAATATAGCAGACATTCCGAAAAGAAAACAAAGGATTACGGCTTTGATTGAAAGAGATGAGACATTACTATAAGAAAATAGAGGATTAGGGTTTTGAATGAAAAATAATAAACATTATTATAAGAAGACATAGAATTAGTGTTTTGATTAAAAAATAATAGACATCCCGAAAAGAAAAAAAGAGATTAGGGTTTTGATTTTAAAATATAAGACATTAGTATAAAAAAATATAGAACTATGGTTTTGATTCAAAAATAGATAACATTACAAAAGAAAATAATTTATTAGGTTTTTCATTTAATAATAAAAGCCATTCCGAAAATAAAAGATAGGATTCGGGTCTTGATTTAAAAATAGAAGACATTACTATAAGAAAACATAAAATTATTGTTTTGATTAAAAAAAATAGTAGACAATCAGAAAAGAAACATAGGATTACGGTTTTGATTAAAAAATATGAGTTATTTCCAAAAGAAAATATAGGATTTGGGTTTTGATCGAAAGATAGGAGAGATACTGTAAGCAAACATAGGATTTAGGTTTTGATAGAAATATAGTAGGCATTCCAAAAAAAAAAAACATAGGATTAGGGTTTTAACTAAAAAATAGGAGACATCACTATAAGAAAACATAGGATTACAGTTTTGATTAAAAAATAGTAGGCATTCCTAAAAGAAAAAATAGGATTATTGTTTGATTGAAAAATAGGAGACATTGTAATAAGAAAACATAGGATTAGCTCTTTAATTAAAAAATAGTAGACATTACAAAAAGTAAACATAGGGTAAGGATTTTGATTCAATAATAGGAGATACTCTGAAAGGAAGACAAAAGATTAGGGTTTTAATTCAAAACTAAAAAATAGAATACATTCCGAAAAGAAAACATATGATTTGGATTTATATTGAAAGATAGGAGATATTTTGAAAGAAAATAAAGGATTAAAGTTTTGATTCAAACGTAAAAATAAGAGCCGATTTCAAAAAAGAAAATAGGATTATTTTTTTGACTGGAAAATGAGAGACATTTCAGAAAGAAACATATGATTAGTGTTCTGATTCAAAAATTGCAGACATTCCAAAAAGAAAACATAAGATAAAGGTTTAAATTGAAAAATATGAGACATTTCAAAAAGAAAATAGAGCATTAGTCTTTTGATTAAAAAATAGGTTACATTATAAAAAGAAAATATAGCACAAGGATAAGGATTTTTACGAAAACAAAACATAGGATGAGGTTTTAGATTTAAAAATTGGAGACATTCCTCCAAAACTATAAAATAAGAAACATTCCGAAGGAAAACATAGGATCAGGGTTCGATTCAAAAATAGGAGACATTCTAAAAAGACAACATAGATTAGGGTTTTGATTGATAAATAGGAGAAATTTCAAAAACAAAATATAGGATTAGGGTTTTGCTTGAAAACCAATAAATAGTAGACATTCTGAAAAGAAAATATAGAATTAGTATTTTGATTGAAAAATAGGAGATATTCCGAAAAGAAAACAGAGTATTAGGCTTTTTATTAAAAAATAGGTGGCATTCCGAAAAGAAAGCATACGATTAGGATTTTTGTTCAAAAATAGGAGACATTCTATAAATAAAACATACGATTAGGGTTTTCATTTCCCAAACAAAAGATAGAATTAGGGTTTTGATTAAAAAAATGCCACATTCCTAAAAAAAAAAAACAAAGGATTAAAGTTTTGATTCAAAACTGAAAAATAGGACACATTGCAAAAAGAAAACATAGGATTAGGGTTTTATTTAAAAATACAAGATATTCCAAAAATATATGACAGGATTAGGTATTTGATTGAAAAATAGGTTAGGGTTTTGATTTAAAACTGATAAATAGGAGATATTAAGAAAAAGAAACATAGGATTTAGGTTTTGTTTGCAGAACAGGAGACATTCCAAAAAAAAAAACATAGGATTAAGTTTTCGATTCAAATATAGTAAGCTTTCCGCAAAGAAAACATAGTATGTGGGTTTTGATTGAAAAATAGTCGGCATCACGAAAAGCAAACATAGGATTTATGTTTTGATTTAAAAATAGGAAACATTAATATAAGAAAATATAGGATTAGGGTTTTGATTAAAAAATAGTAGACATTCCGAAAAGAAAACATTGGATTAGGGTTTTGATTGAAAAATAGGAGACATTCCTAAAGGAAAACATACGATTGATGTTTTGATTCAAAAATAGCTGATATTCCATGCTACCAAACATTTTTGAATGATGTATTTTAATAATATATAGATATATATATATATATATATATATATATATATATATATATATATATATATATATATATATATATATATATATATATATATATATATATAGACCTACGGTTATTACGAAGGAAATTGCTACATTCATCACCATGCCATGTCCTGGAGAAACTTTGATACAATAACAGAATTGCAAGCCAAGATTTTAAGTTCTGCATGAACTATAACATACAATGCAATTTTACTGCGTTAGAATTTGGAAAATAGAGGTGGTCTTGGTAGTGTCTTCAACTTGCCGGTAGAACGTGTCTTTGACATGGAATCCAATGCTAAAACAACTTCTTCAATATGCTTTCCCTTGTTGAGCATAATGCAGTTTGCCTTGTAGATAAACATATTTAAAAATTATCTCTTTCTCTAATGCTCACCAAATTACCACCTTTATCAATAATGTTATGTTTTTAATTCTAAGATGGCTATAATACCTAATGTCATATATTACTATTTCGAATGCTAATGTTGTACCAAGATCCAACCTGTAATGAGGGGTAGTGATGTGGCAAAGAATAAGTTATGTTCTGAATTTTAAGTATTGTGTTAGTTTGAATTAACATCAAAATTTGAAATTATTGTGATAAATTGAGACTATAATCAAAATATCTAAGTGCTTGAGGAATTTCCAAATTTAGTAGAAGTAGGAGTTTAAGAATTTGTCTAGAAGATGGCTGTGAAACTTTTGAGCCATATATATAATCAATAAACTATAGTGTTCACAAAATCAGGGGGGAAAAAGATAGTAATTAAAACATGGTTTTTATGTGGGATGATTATGCAGCAATATTGTTCCTGTGCCACTCATCATCAGATTCCTTAATCCTTTTAAATTCCTTAATCTTTCTCAGGTTGCAAGAAGAGCAATTCAATAGGTAATTCCCATCAGGACCTGCTGCTGCTGCAACCAGCCAATGCATTAACTATGGCCGCTAATGTATTATTGTTTTTGCAACAGTTGTGCAGAATTGTAATAAGAACACATTGATCATCCTAAGCTTCAACCTTCCAAAAAGGAAAAGGTAGCCAGCTTTCTCTCTAGGCATTCCTTGTTGTTTTTTTTTCCCAGATTATAATCATTGGCATATAGAATTAGACTAGGTACATATCATTGTTCGTATGTGTATCTAAATTCATCAGCTAACCTATTTTTCTCTATTTTTTAACTATAAATACATGTATCATTTTTTCCCTAACTGTAAATAAGTATCAATACATGTATCAACAATTAGGAGAAAATGTTTCCTTACACAAATAGATTAGACATACTAAGAGGAATTTAGAAAAACAAGACTAGTTTAATGATGTTTTTGGTTTTTCAATGTCAAACTTAATTATAGTTTATAGTGAACTTGCCAATTTTCAAGATCAGTTTTTTTACAGTTTCTATATTGTTTCTGTAAGACATGATTTTTGATGTATATGTGTAGAATAAGTTGATTATTAATGTGAAGTTAATACTTCTACTACTAAGATCCGTTTGGCATTTCAATATGAAAATGAGAATCTGTAATGAACTTGTTAACTTTCAAGGTGGGTTTTTTTTTATGGAGAAAAATAGAAATTTACAGTGTTTTTAAAGTTTACCCAACAAATTATTTTGATGTTTATATGTGTAATAAGTAGATTTATCAACTTTCAATATAAAATAGGCAGTCAGTAATGAAGTTCCCAACTTTCAAGTTGAGTTTTTTATGGATAAAGATGTAGTAATTTATAATGTTTCTAGTGTTTATAGGAGCCCTCATTTTGATTTGAAATTGTAATGCTATATGTTTTTGGTTATGCAATATCACATTGATGGATTCTAATGTTCTTGTGTTTGAGTTTAGACGATTTTGCTTGATTTTATTCTCAGTTTAGAAACCAAGATTTAAAGCACGGTCATGCAAAGATAGCCTTGCAGGGGTAGGCAGAAGCACAATTGTGCTCCCCATGTGCTCCGTCCCCGTGGTTATCTCCGGGAAAATTTCCCAAGACACCAAGATTTAAAGCACGGTCATGTAAAGAGAATTGAAACTATGCTCACTGGTAAGCACGCTCGTGTATGCCACGTGCTCACCCTAGAATGCTTCCTAAGGTAAACATCGAGATAACCATGGCATAAGCATGTGTGTTCTCTTCCCGTGTTCAGGCTGAAACATCCAGAACCTGGCAATCTCCCTCAAATTTTTCATGGGAAAACAACACAATGATAGAAAGCCACAACATAAAAAACTACTGAAGAAACATCACTTTAAAAATAGGTCATAAGGAAATAAATTGCATAGCTACAAATTATTTCAAAACTTCGATGAGAGACAAAACTAACTAAAGGAAATGAAACAAACACTTGGGTTGCCTCCAAAAGAGCGTTTGTTTAACGTCACTAGCTTGACATACGTATGCTTCAAGGGGGATCATGAACACAAAATGAACTAAAATTTTGAGAGGGTGAGGGTTCTTCCCTTAATGTATATGATTTCAAGTGGTGTCCATTAACCACGAAGGTTCCTTTCGTCAGATGAGTGATTTTGATCGCACCAAGAAGAGATATCTGAGTGACCGTATAGGGAACGAACCATTGAGATTTGAGTTTTTTGGAAAAGAGCTTCAGCCTCGAGTTGAATAGTAGAACCTTCTTTCCAATTTGAAACTACTTGTCCCTTCTTACATGGTTATCATGAATCCTTTTCATTTTTACCTTAGACGACAATGCATTCTCATAGGTGTTCTATCTTTGTTCCTCTAACTCATTCAGTTGGAATTTTTGTTTCCGATGTGTGTCCTACATGTCAACATGCAATAGTTTAATAGGCCAATAGGGTTGATGCTCTAACTTGACAGAAAGATGACAAGCCTTGCCATAAACCAACCTATAAGGTGTGTGTCCTATCGTGGTTTTGTAGGCTATTCTGTAGGCTCAAGCGACATCATCTAAACGTTCTAACTAGTCATACCTGTCATGATGTATGATCTTTTCTAGAATTCTTTTAAATTCTTGATTTGTAAGTTCAACCTGACCAATGGTTTGGGGATGGTAAGTAGCAGCAATACGATGATGGACGCCATATTTTCTCATTACTTTTTCAAACTGAGTGTTGCATAAGTGTGTTCCTCGATTATTGAGGATTGCCCTTGGGATGCCAAATCATTAAAACAATTTTTCAATAATTTAACTACTATTCTCACATTATTTAAGGGCAAGGCTTGTGCTTTTACCCATTTGGAGACATAGTCAACTACTACGAAAACATATTTGTTTCCATTTGAATTTGGGCATGGTTAAATGAAATCTATTCCCCAATCATTGAATAGTTCACACTGTTGGATAGGGGTTTGTTTCATTTCATCAAGTTTGACATTAATCATATGTTCCAATGAATTTTTGAGCATCCATGAAAAGCGTCGGCCAAAATAAACCAGCCTTGAGAACCTTCTTGGTTATGTGATTAGCACTGAAGTGACCTCCCACTATCCCCGAATGACAATGTCTCAGAATTTTCCATTCTTCCAAGTGTGAGACACAATGTCGCATAACTAGGTCAGCACAAATTTTATAAAGAAATGGGCCCTCCCAAAAATAATGCTTGGCGTCAGACAAACATTACTTCTGTTGTTGGTAAGAGAAATGTGATGGGATGACTTGACCAACAAAGTAGTTCACGAAGTTAGCAAATTAAGGGCATTCACTAGTCAGGGCTATCATTTCTCGATCCAAATACACTTGCTCTCTGAGAAAACATCATTAATTGCTTTGTGCTTATTGCTATATTTTTCTGTATGCACAAGACGGGGCAAGTGGTCTGCTACCATGTTTTCTGAGCCTTTCATGGCCCAAATTTCTAAATCAAACTCTTGTCATAGAAGGATCCATCGAATTAATTGAGGGTTGGCATCGGATTTGGAAATGAGGTATCTGATCGTTGTGTGATCGGTGTATACTACAACCTTGGATATGACTAAGTACGATTGAAATTTATCAAAAGCATAGACAATAGCCAACAAATCTTTCTCTGTCGTAGTATAATTTTCTTGAGCAGGAGTCAGAGTTTTGCTTGCATAATAGATTGGATGGAATTTCTTATCATGTCATTGACCTAGTAGTACTACAACTGCCCAATCACTTGCACCCCACATGAGTTGGAAAGGTTGATCCCACTCAATAGCTTTCACAATGGATGCTTGAACCAACCTTTCTCTCAGTAAATGGAAAACCGTGAGGCATTCTTGGTCAACATCGATGAGTGTATCCTTCTCCAGGAGTTTTGTTATGGGCTTATAGATCTTTGAGAAATCTTTGATAAATCTTCAATAAAATCCAATATGGCCAAGGAAGCTTTTGCCATCTTTTGTGGAGGACGGTGGGGAAAGTTTCTCGATTGTTTCAAGTTTGGCCTTGTCCACTTCGATCACATCGCCAGAAATCTTGTGTCCTAACACTATGCCTTCTCTTACCATGAAATGACACTTTTCCAAGTTTAGCACCAAATTTGTTTTCTCGCATGTCGAAAGAACCTGCTTCAAGTTTTGCAAACAACCTTTAAAGGAATCCACAAAAACTGAGAAATCATCCATGAAAACCTCCATAATATCTTTAACGAAGTAATTAAATATGGACATCATGCATCTCTAAAAGGTTGTTGGTACATTGCACAACCCAAAAGGCATCCTATTGTAGGCAAATGTGCCATATACGCAAGTAAAAGTGGTCATTTCTTGATCCTTAGGGGCCACAGGGATTTCTAGGTATCCAAACATCCCATCGAGGAAACAATAATACATGTGTCCAATAACCATTCTAACATTTGATCAATAAAGGCAATGGGAAATGATCCTTACGTGTGGCATCATTCAACTTCCAGTAATCAATACAAACTCGTCATCTAGTTACTATATGGGTTGGAATTAATTTGTTGTTTTCACAGAAAACCACCATCATTACTTAGGTACCACCTGAACTAGACTGACCCAAGGGCTATCTGAAATTGGGTAGATTATCCCTACATTTAGCAGTTTCTTCATCTCTTTCTTGACAACTTCCATCATATTGGGGTTCAATCTCCTTTGAGGTTGCATCTTCGGTTTAATGTTGTTCTCCATTAGGATTTCGTGTGTGCAAAAGGATGGACTAATTCCCTTAATGTCAGAAATACTCTAAGCAATTGTTTTCTTATGCTTGTGGAGCAAAGCCACTAATTGCTTTTTTTTGGCTAGTGTCAATTATGGAGGATATTGTAACTGGTAGTTTGGAGTTTTCTCCAAGGAAAGCGTATTCCAAGTGTGCTGGTAGCTCCTTGAGTTCCATGTTTAGATATGTATATGATAAAAGTTCAAAAAGTGCATGAAGAAAACCATCTCCCTAGTAATCGACATTCCCATGCATTGTGTCATGAATTTCCCTTCACATGTGAGTGACATCTTCATCCATAAATCTATTGTTGTCATCATCATAGGGTATATCACTGGCCAATCCAATTGAAACTAACATTGCAGATACTCATCTCTGTACTCACGAACTAATTTCACTGTGCTATCTGCTCATGAAATTATGATATTAGTTCTACAAGGCTACCTTTATCACTATGAGAACAAGCATCCTCATTCAAATGGGTGGTGAAATGAGAATGGCTCCTCAGAGTAGCCATTAGTTCCTCCATAATGACTCTCAATTACCTTAGAGAAGAAAAGAAAAGATAAGAAAAATCAGCTCATGATTCAAGAGTAGAGTAAGAAAATAAAAGATAAGAAAAATGTTTAAATAAATAAAAAGAGATATTCACAGATATGAACAACATAAACAAACTAGATCATAAAAATCCTAATTTTCCTAAAAGTTGCCAGTCCTCGGCAACGGCGCCAAAAACTTGATGAACTCTCCACAAGTGCATGGATCGTTACTAGTAATAAAGTGGTAAACCGCAAGGGGGTAGGGTTGTCAAACCTCAGGGACTAGACTTCTAATGCTAGTTGATCCTCTAATGTCTAGTAAACTAAAAGGGTAATGAAGGTATTTATAGCTACAAGAATAAGAACAAAGAATAGAAGAACTAAGTAGACCAGGGTTGTGTGTCAATAGCAATAGGACAATGCCCCAAGATGATCCCTAAGAGCCTAAGATATTGACTTGAGTCTAATGACTACCAAGGTACATTCTAAAAGACTTGTGGATGTTTAAGAGCAATGTTGCATCTGCGGCTATCAAATACGCCAAGTTTTGCAAGTATAATTATGGGCTTCATACACGCCAAGTTTTGCAACTACTCTAGGTAATAGCAACTACAATAATCCACACACGCCAAGTTTTACTCAAGCATCTACTCAAACCAAGCACGCCAAGTTATATAAACACATGAATAAACACAAGAAAACAATAGAACTCCATAGGATTTAAGACAAAAGTAGTCAAAGTATAAATCCATACAAATGTGTGAGTATAACAAGTATAAGGAAGAAAGACATCTAGACTTCCCCCTCTTTACAAAATCTCCTCAAATATACCTCAAAAGCTCAATGGAATGGGCAACTCCACTACTCCAGCATCTCTAACTCATCCTTGGCCTCCTTAGCTCGAGTGGTGGTAGCTGATCACCATTTCTTCAAAGGTTCCTCTGTTGGACAAGAAAACTCTTGAGCAAGAGATATTGAGAAATCCTAAATATAGGAATTAAAAAGAACTTTTCGGTCTCGACACAGTCTAAGCATAATCGTGCTTAGACTGTGCTCTTCTTGGAGCTTTTGAGTGAAAATGGTAAGTGCCATCCAGAGGGAATCATGGGGAAAGCATGATCGTTCTCCACCCATGATTAGCTTGGGCACACCCATGAAAGGAGCACGCGGACTGTGCTTCCCCTGAAACTATAAGACATTCTTTTCTCAAAATAATCAACAGATGAAAGCACCCCCATGCTTCGCCCGTGCTCTCATTGACAACTAGGGAAATCCCAGATAAAGGAAACAATGGGGAGATGACATGCTTATGCTCTGCCAGTACTTTGCCAGTGCTTGCATTGGACACTCAAAAGAATTCTCTTCATTGGTTGGTTTTGACCTTGATTTCATTCCTGTGTGTTATAATCCATAAAAACCTGCAACAAAGACAAACATACCTAGAATAGCATCATTTATAGACAAAATGCGCTCAAAGACAAGTGAAGGAGCGCATTAGAGATATGGAAAATATGATATAAAATGCGCTCATCACATTATTATAAGAAAACATAAGATTAGGGTTTTGGTTCAAAACTGATGAATAGGTGATATTCAGAAAAGAAAACATAGGATTCGCGTTTTTGATTGAAAGATAGGAGAAATTACGTAAACAAAACAAAGGATTAGGGTTTTGAAAGATAGGATTAGAGGTTTGATTCAAAAAAATTAGACATTAAGAAAAGCAAAAAAAGATTTAGTGTTTTGATTCAAAAATAGGATTAGGATTTTTATTGAAAACATAGAATTAGAATTTTTTTATTAAAAAAATAGTAGACATTCCAAAAAGAAAACATAGGATTAGGATTTTGATTGAAAAATATGAGGCATTTCGAAAAGAAAGGATAGGATTAGGGTTTTAGTTGAAAAATAGAAGACATTTATATAAGAAAATATTGGGTTAGTGTTTTGATTTAAAAAAAATAAGATATTCCGAAAAGAAAACAAAGTATTTGGGTATTGATTCAAAACTGAAAAATAGGACACATTCCCAAAAGAAAACATTGGACTAGGGTTTCAATTCAAAAATAGTAGACATTATGAAAATAAAAGAAAAGATTAGGTTTTTTATTGAAAAATAGGAGACATACCAAAAAGAAAACATTGGGTAATTTTTTTATTCAAAACTAATAAATAGGAGACATAAAGAAAAGAAAACAAAAGATAATGGTTTTGATTCAAAACGGAAAAATAAGACACATTCTGAAAACAAAACATAGGATCAGGGTTTTGATTCAAAAGCACAAGATTGTTATTTTGATTAAAAAAATAGCAGATATTCCCTAAAGAAAACATACAATTAGGGTTTTGATTAAAAAATAAGAGACATTGCCAAAAGAAAACCCTAGCATAGGGTGTTTATTAAAAAGTAGTAGACATTACTATAAGAAAACATAGGATTAGGGTATTTATTCCACAATAGTAGGCGTTAGTAAAATAAAACATACGATTAGGGTTTTGAGTGAAAAATAGTAGACATTCCGAAAAGAAAAGATAGGATAGGGGTTTTCATTGAACAATATGAGACATTCGGGAAAGAAAACATTGGATTAAGTTTTTGATTAAAAATTAGCAGAGATTCCCAAAACAAAAGATCGGATTAATATTTTGTTCCAAAGAAATGAGACAATCCGAAAAGAAAGCAAAGTATTAGGGTTTTGATTCAAATCTAAAAAAAAAAATTTTGGACATATTGCAAAATTAAAACATAGAATTAGGGTTTTAATTCAAAATTAGTAGAAATTCCAAAAAGAAAAGAAATGATTTGGTTTTTGATTGAAAATAGTAGAAATTTCGAAAAGAAAGCATATGTTAGAGTTTTGATTCAAAACTCATAAATAGGTGACATTAAGAAAAGAACACATAGTATTCGGGGTTTGATTGAAATATAGTAACCATTCCGAAAATAAAAAGTTAGGATTAGCGTTTTGATTGAAAAATAGGAGACATTAACATAAGAAAATATAGGATTAAAATTTAAATTCAGAAATAGTAGGCATGCCGTAAAGCAAACATAGTATTAAGGTTTTCATTGAAAAATATGAGACATTACTATATGAAAAGATCCGATTACGGGTTCAATTAAAAACTGAAAGATTAGGGGCATTTTCATAAAAAACATTGGATTAGAGTTTTGATTAAAAAATAGCAGATATTTTGAAAAGTAAATATAGGATTCGGATTTTGATTAAAAAATAGTAGACATCCCAAAAAAAAAAAAAGAAATGATTAGGGTTTTGATTAAAAAATAGAAACCATTATGAAAAGAAAACATGGTTTTATCTCAAAAAAGATTAGACATTTTGAAAAAAAAAAAACATAAGATTAGTGTTTTCATTGAAAAATTTGAGACATTTTGAAAAGAAAAAATAGAATTAGGGTTTTCATAGAAAAATATGAGATATCTCGAGAAGAAAAAATAGGAATATAATTTTGATTGAGAAATAGGAGACATTACTGTAATAAAAACATAGGAATAGGGTTTTAATTAAAAACAAAAAAATAAGTGACATTTCGAAAAGAAAACATTGGACTAGGGCTTTGATTAAAAACCAAAAAATAAGAGGCATTTCCAAAAGAAAACATAGGATTAGGCTTTGGATTCAAAAATAGAAGCCACTACAAAAAAAAAAAAAATAGTATTAGGGTTTTGATTGAAAAATATGAGACATTACGAAAAGAAAACATAGGACTATTGTTTTAATTCAAAAATAGCAAACATTCTGTAAAGAAAACATAATATTAGTGTTTTTATTCAATAATAGGAGGCATTCCTAAAGGAAAACATATTATTAGGGTTTTGATTAAAAAATATGATACATTACAAAAAAAAAAAAAAAAACATCAGATTATGGTTTTGATTAAAAATTTGAAGACATTTCAAAAACAAAAGATATGATTGAAAACAAATTTAGGTGAAATTCTGAAAAGAAAACATAGGAGAAAGGTTTAGATTAAAAAATAGGAGACATTTTGAAAAGACAGCAAAGGATTATGGTTTTCATTCAAAATTAAAAAATAAGATAGGATTAGCGTTTGATTAAAAAATAAGAGACATTTTGAAAATAAAACATCGGATAATGGTGTTGATTAAAAAATAGGAGACAGTCTGAAAATAAAACATAGGATTAGGGTTTTGATTGAAAACCGATAAATAGGAGAGATAGCGAAAAGAAAATATAGAATTAGTGTTTTGATTAAAAAATAGGAGACATTGCTAAAAGTAAACAGAGGATTAGGCTTTTAATTCAAAATAAGGAGACATTCCGAAAAGAAAACATAGGATTAAGATTTTTATCCAAAAATAGAAGACACTCTGAAAAGAAAACATACAATTAGGGTGTTGACAAAAAAATAGTAAACATTCCCAAAACAAAAGATATGATTTGGGCTTTGATTCATAAAAACTGAGACATTCCGAAAAGATAAGAAATGATTACGGTTTTGATTCCAAATTGAAAAATAGGACACTTTCCGAAAAGAAAATATAAAGTTAGGGGTTTTATTTCAAAATTAATAGACATTCCAAAACAGAAAGCAAGGATTAGGTTTTTGGTTAAAAAATAGGAGACATTTCAAAAAGAAAACATAGGGTTAGGGTTGATTAAAAAAATTTGAGATATTTCAAAAAGAAAACATAGGATTAGGGTTTTGATTCAAATATAGTAGGCATTCCAAAAAGAAAACATAGGATTAGGGTTTTGATTCAAATATAGTAGGCATTCCAAAAAAAAAACATAGTATTAGGGTTGATTCAAATATAGTAGACATTCCAAAAGGAAAACATAGAATTAGGGTTTTGATTCAAATATAGTAAACATTCCAAACAGAAAACATAGGATTACAAATTTGAATGAAAAAAAGTACACATTACTATAAGAAAATATACGATTAGGTTTTTGATTCAAAAACAGAAGATATTCTGAAAATAAAACATAGTATTAGGTGTTTGATTAAAAAATAGCTGCTATTCTGAATTAAAAACATATTATTATTATTAGATCGAAAAATAAGAGACATTACCATAATAAAATATAGGATTATTGTTTAATTAAAAAATAGCAAACATTAGCAAAAGAAAAAATTATATTATAGTTTTGATTAAGCAATAAGAGGAATGAACAAAACTTATGATTAGGGTTTTAATTAAAAAAATATGAGATATTGCTAAAACAAAACAGACGATTATTGTTTTGATTCAAAATAGAAAACATTGCCAAAAGGAAACATAAAATTAGGGTTTTGATTAAAAAATATGAGGAATTAAAAAAAAAAACATAGGATTAGGATTTTTATTCAAAACTAGGAGTCATTACGAAAAAAAAGGATTAGAGTTTTAATTAAAAATTAGCAGAGATTACCAAAACAAAAGAAAGGATTAGAGTTTTGATTCAAACAAATGAGACATTCTGAAATGAAAAACAAATGATTAGTGTTTTGATTCAAAATTGAAAAACAGGGCACATTCCGAAAAGAAAGCATAGGATTAGGGTTTTGATTCAAACAGAGTAGACATTCCAAAAAGAAAAGAATGGATTAGTTTTTTGATTGAAAAATAGGAGGCATTACGAAAATTAAACATAAATTAGGGTTTTTGATTCAAAATTGATAAATAGGTTACATTAACAAATAAAACATAGAATTCCGGTTTTGATTGAAAGACAGAAGATATTCCGAAAAGAAAACATATGATTATAGTTTTGATTCAAATATGATAGGAATTCTAAAAAGAAAACATACGATTAGGGATTTTATTCAAAATTGAAAAATAGGACACATCAATATAAGAAAACAAAGGATTAAGATTTTGATTCAAAAATAGTAGACATTCGGAAAAGAAAACATTGCATTAGGGTTTTGATTAAAAAATAGTAGACATTCCTAAAAGAAAACATTGGGTTAGGGTTTATATTAAAAAATAGGAGCCATTCTAGAAAGAAAACAAAGGATTTTGGTTTTTAATGGAAAATATGAGACATTACAAAAGGAAAACAAAGTATTATTGCTTTGATTAAAAAATAACAGACATTCTAAAAAGAAAAGAAAGGATTAGGTTTTGAATCAAAATTGATAAATAGGAGACATTATGAAAAGAAAACATTAGATTTAAAATTTGATTAAAAGATAGGAAACATTCAGAAAAGAAAAAAAAAACATAGCATTAGAATTTTTACTCAAAAGTAGAAGCAATTCCAAAATGAGAACAAAGGATTAGGGTTTTGATAAAAAAATTAGCAGAGATTGCCAAATAAAAATATAATATTAGGGTTTTGAATATGAAAAAAATTAAAAATTTCAAAAAGAAAACACAAAGGATTAAGTTTTTCATTCAAAACTGAAAATAGGACACATTCTAATAGGAAAAAAAATAGAATTAGGGTTTTAATTCAAAAATTTCAGACATTCTGAAAAGAAAAGAAAGGATTAGATTTTTTATTAAAAAATAGGAGACATTACGAAAAGGTTAGGGTTTTAATTCAAAACAAATAAATAGGAGACATTAAAAAAAGAAAACATATGATTCTGTTTTTGATTGAAAGACGAGATGTTATGAAAAGAAAATATACAATTAGGATTTTGACTCAAATATAGTAGGCTTTCCAAAAATAAAACATAGTATTAGGGTTTTGATTCAAAACTTAAAAATAGGACACATTACTATAAGAAAACGTGGGATTATCATTTTCGTCCAAAAATAGTAGACATTTCGAAAAAAAAATAGAGGATTAACATTTTGATTAAAAATAGCAGCCATTATCAAAGAAAAATATATGATGATTTAAAAATAGGAGTCATTCGAAAAGGAAAACATAGGATTAGGGTTTTGATGGAAAAATATGAGATATTACAAAAACAAAACATAGGATTATTGTTTTGATTCAAAAATAGCAGCCATTCGAAAAAAAAAAGAAAGAATTAGGTTTTTGTATAAAAACTAATACATACCAGACATTAAGAAAGGAAAACATAAGTGGGAGCCATTATTAAAAGAAAAAGTAGGATTAGGGTTTTGATTGAAAAATAGGAGACATCACTATAAAAAAAAAAATATAGGATTACGGTTTTGATTGAAAAATAAAAGACATTACTCCAAGAAAACATACGATTAGGGCTTTGAATGAAAAATGGAGACATTACTTTAGGAAAACATAGAATTACGATTTGATTAAAAAAGAGTAGACATTCCAAAAATAAAACATAGGATCAGGGGTTTGATTGAAAAATATGAGATATTTCGAAAAGAAAACATAGGATTAGTGTTTTGATTGAAAAATAAGAGGCCTTAATATAATAAATAATTGGATTAAGCTTTTGATTAAAAACCAAAAAATAGAGCACATTTCTAAAAGAAAGGATAGGATTACGATTTTTATTCAAAAATTGGAGACATCCATAAAAGCAAACAAAGAATTAATGTTTGGACTAAAAAATAAGAGACATTCCGAAAAGAAAAATAGGATTAGGGTTTTGATTCTAATATAATAGGCATTCTAAAAAGAAAACATAGGATTAGTGTTTTAAATGAAAAATATGAGACATCCCTATCAGAAAACATAGAATTAGTGTTTTGATTAAAAAATAATAAGCATTCTGAAAAGACAACAAAGGATTATTGTTTTGATTCAAATATAGCACGCATTCCAAAATGAAGACATAACATTAGTGGTTTGATTGAAAAAGTTGAGGCATTCCGAAAAGAAAAAAACATGATTAGGGTTTTGATTAAAAAAATTGAGATATTACGAAAAGAAAACATCCGATAAAGGTTTTGATTAAAAATTAGCAGATAATCCGAAAAACAAAAGATAGTATTACTGTTTTGATTTAAAAAATGAGACATTCTGAAAAGAAAATAAAGGATTATGGTTTTGATTCAAACTTGAAAAATAGGAAACATTCCGAAAAGAAACCATAAGATTAAAGTAAAGATAAGACTATTGTTTTTTAATCAAAAATAGCTGATATTCACAAAAGAAACCATAAGATTAAAGTTTTAATTAAAATTTGGAGGCATTCTGAAAATGAACTTAGGATTAGGTTTTTGCTGAAAAAACTATGTGACATGACCAAAAAAAAACACATGATTATTGATTTGATTAAAAAATATCAGACATTAAGAAAAGAAAATCTATGATTAGGGTTTTGATTAAAAAATAGCTGACATTCCCAAAAGAAAATATAAGATTAGGGTTTTTGATTCAAAATTGATAAATAAGGGACATTAATAAAAGAAAACATAAGATTTGGATTTTGTTTGCAAAATAGTCGACATTCTGAAAAGAAAACATAGGATTAATGTTTTGATTCAAAACCGAGAAATATGAGACATTTCAAAAACTAAACTTAGGATTACGGCTTTCACTCAAAAATAGTAGACATTTCCAAAAGAAAACATAGGATTAGGGTTTTGATTAAAAAAATAGGAGCCATTAAGAAAAGAAAACATAGGATTTGGGTTTTGATTGGAAAAATAGGAGGCATTTAGGCATTCGTAAAAGAAAACATAAGATTAGGATTTTGATTGAAAAATAATATACATTAATATAAAAAAATATAGGATTAGTGTTTTCATTCAAAAATAGGAGGCATTCCAAAAAAAAACCTTACGATTATTGTTTTGATTGAAAAAAATGAGACATTTAAAAAGAAAGCATAGGATTAGGGTTTTGATTCATAAATAGGAGGCTTTCTATAAAAAAAAACATTAGGAATATGTTTTGATTGAAAAATATGTGACATTCCCAAAAGAAAATATAGGATTAGGGTTTTGATTAAAAAATAGGAGGCTTTACAAAAAGAAAACATATGATTAGTTATTTGATTCAAAAATAGTAGACATTAAAAAAAGAAAAGATAGGATTCGAAACATTATGAAAAGAAAACATATGATTTGGGTTTTAATTAAAAATCAGCAAACAATACTAAAACCTATTTTTCAATCAAAAAAATAAGATGAGAGTTTTGATTAAAAAAAGAGTCATTACGTAAAAAACCATTGGATTAAAGTTTTGATTAAAAAATATGAGATATTACGAAAAGAAAACATACGATAAGGGTTTCGATTCAAATCTGAAAAATAGGAGACATTCAAAAAAGAAAACATTGAATTAGAACTTTGATTAAAAAATAGGAGACATTACAAATAGAAAAAATTGCATTTGGTTTCATTCAAAAATAGGAGACATTTCAAAAAAAAACATAGAATTAGGGTTTTGATTGAAAAATTGAAAAATATTAGATATTCTGAAAGTAAGACATAGGATTGGAGTTTTGATTTAAAAGAAATATAAATTAAGGTTTTGATTCAGAAAAATAGACATTCTAAAAAAAATTATAGGATTAGAGATTTAATTTAAAAGAAAAAAAATTAAACATTTAGAAAAGAAAATATAGGATTAGCGTTTTGATTAAAAAACAAAAATTAGGAGACATTCTGAAAAGAAAATATAATATTATTTTTTGATTTAAAACTGAAAAGTTGGGGACATTTATAGAATAAAAATAGGATTAGGTTTTTTATTCAAAAATAGGGGACATTCATAGAAAAAATCATAGGATTAGGATTTTCATTTAAATATAGTAGCATCCTGAAAAGAAAATATAGGATTAGGTTTTGATTAAAAAATGGGAGAAATTATTATAAGAAAACAAAGGATTAGGCTTTTGAATGAAAAATAAGGCACATTAGCATAAGAAGATATATGATTGAGGTTTTGATTCAAAAATAGTAGAAATTTGTAAAAGAAAAAAAAAATGATGCATTAGGATTTTGATTCAAATATAGTAGGCATTCCAAAAACAAAACATAACACTAGTGTTTTGATTAAAAAATGGTAGATATTCCGAAAAGAAAACATAGAATTAATGTTATGACAGAAAAATACGAGACATTATTAAAAGAAAACATCGGATTGGGGTTATGATTAAAAATTAGTAGATATTTTTAAAATAGAAAATAGATTAGAATTTTGACAAAAAAAAATAAAACATTTTGAAAATAAAACAAAGGATTAGGGATTTGATTCAAACACGAAGAATAGGACACATTCCGAAAAGAAAACACAGGATTAGGGTTTTTACTCAAAAATAGAAGACATTTCGAGAAGAAAAAAATAAAGTTGTAGTTTTTGAATTAAAATATTGGAGACATTCCCCAAAAAAAACATAGTTTAGGATTATGATTCAAAACTAATAAATATGAGACATTAAGAAAAGATATGATTGAAAAGTATGATGACAGTTTTGTTTGCAAAATAAGAGACATTCCAAAAAATAAACATGGGATTAAGGTTTTGATTCAAATATAGTACGCATTATAAAAAGAAAACATAGGATTAGGGTGTTAATTGAAAAATATGAGACATTACTATAAGAAAACATAGGATTATGGTTTTGATTAAAAAATAAGAGACATTAAAATAAGACAACATAGAATTAGGGTTTTGATTGAAAAATAGGAGACATTACAATAATACAACATAGAATTAGGGTTTTGATTCAAAAATAATAATGTCGCCTATCCTACTCTTATTGTTTATAATCAAGACAAAAATAGTAGACAATCTAATAAGTGCTCGTGTTTTAGTAATACGAAGTGTTATTTTCTTACATGAAGCATTACGTTTCACAGATTTTATCATTGATTGGTGTACATTTGTGTTTTTTGTGCATGTAGGGTTGTGAAGAAGATTTAGAGAAGAAAGAGCAAAATTAGGTCATGTTCGCCATTGTTGAGGAGTTCATGGACCAAACAAGGAACAAAGCACGCGTTCTAAACTTGTGAGTGTGCGCCAACCTCCACTGGAGGGGCACAAAGGCAGTCACACTCATAAAAGTCTAGCCCATGTAGCATTGGAGAACTTCGTCAATGAGAAGAAAAGAAGCAATCGACATGATCTACCGTTAGTTGTGTGCCCAATTCAATGGCGTCGATGAAGAACATGAAATCGGGAACATGTAGAAAATCATTGTAGCAATTTAATGTAGCAGCTTGTTGTTCACTGCCCGCCAGAAATTCAATTCTAGAGAATCCACACGGGTGTGTCGAAATTCCACACTACTGTGTGGATGCCCGATTTCAGTCGATTTAACCCGGCGACTCAACACTATTTAAAGAACTTTTTCAGACTTTTTGACCCATATTTTTCCCAATTTCTTGAGGCTTCACTGCTTATGTTTCGAGAGGATTTTGTGGAGGTTTGGAGTGAGTCTTCGGCATCGACATTGACATCCGTTGCAAGATAGCTATTGAAGGAGCTGTCGTCGGCACTGATCCGGTGAGGTGTGCCCTAGGCTTGACAAAGGGCTTGGTGGAGAGGACGGAGTGGCCTCACAAGACCATCGCCACACATCACAAGGGGTTTTCATCTATGTTTGTTATTCTTGTCGATTTATATACATTGATGACCTTGTATAGCTCCATGGAGAGCGAAACCCCTTGTGGCTATTCGGACTTTGTAAACCCTATGATTACATTGTTTCTATGACTTTTATTATGTTTTTTTAAATTGATGCTTTTAATTGAGTTTAAATCTTGATTGCTTATTGTATTAATTTTTTCTTAGCAGTGACACTAGGGTTAAGAATCATCTAGGTTATTCTTTGAAGGTGTGATAACTTTTATAGGATTAGACTACTCGAGATTGGAGAGGGTCGAGAGGGTGAGTCGTGAGGTAGCGAAACATCCTTTTTCCCTTCCGGTGTGATTTTCCCTACCTCCGTGTTCCAAGAGTTCTTAGCGGTCAAAGTAGAGCGAAGTGCTATGAGATAAACTTCCCTGGGGCTTAGTTGCGCTAGTAATAGAGTGAAGGGTTGTAGTGAATCCTAGTGCTGGGGCTTAACCGAGACTAGGGTTGTTTCACCTGCACCAAAGGGTTAGAACTATATACTTATGGACAGGGTTTATCAGTTGGAATCCCTAGAACGTAAAGAAATTCCACGTAGTGTGAGACTTAGGATGATGGACTCCCCTATGGCTTAGTTGAGAGATCAACAGAGTGAAGGGTTGTAATGAAGTCTAATGCCGTAGCATAGTATTGCAACAAGTCACGGTTGACCTTTGGTTTGGGACCGTGTGCTTAAGGACTTCCACGAATCATTAAACATCAATAAGGGAGTATAATACATAGCCTTGCACTGGAACATTAGTCCTATTTGGAGCTTGTCCGGATACCCCATTTTATATTGATTGTTTCTCTCTTTACTGTTTGCTTTCACTCTCTTGTCTTTCATATTTCTTTTTCATTTTCTTGCATACACATTGATTTCTTCTCACCATTATATCACATTAGCTAAGTAGAAATTACTCTTGTCTCTAATCCCTACTCCCTGTAGATTCGACTACCCTTTCACAGGGGGTACTTTATTACTTCGATAACCAGTGCACATTCCGAAAAGAAAACATGGGATTAGTGTTTTAATTAAGAAATAGGAGACATTACGAAGAGAAAACAAATAATTAATTTTTGATTAAAAAATAGTAAACATTCCAAAAAGAAAACATAAGGCCAGGTTTTTTAATAAAAAATAGGAGGCATGCTCAAAAGAAAAAACTAGCATTAGGGATTTAATTTAAAAATAGTAGATATTACTATAAGAAATCGTAGGAATACGATTTTGATTAAAAACTAGTAGACGTTCTTAAAAGAAAACATAGGATTAGTGTTTTGATTGAAAAATAGGAGGCATTCCGTAAAAAAAAACATAGGATTAGGGTTTTGACTGAAAGCTATGAGACATCCCTAAAAAAAACATCATATTAGGGTTTTGATTAAAAATTAGCAGAACTAGGCAGCATTACAATAATAAAACATAGGATTAGGGTTTGATTAAAAAAAATAGAAGGCATTAAGAAAAGAAAACTGATAAACGCGTAACTGTACGTATTATTTATGTATGTTCGCGTATTTTTCGAGTATTTTTATATGTGTGGATGCCCGTTTTTGGTCTAAATTGGTTTATTTCGTGTTACAGGTATAAAAGATACCGTGGGAAGCTCGACAACGAAATTCTAGGAGAAATCGGCGAAGAAAACACCATTTTCGAGTCCCTCGTACTGTAGCGGCACTGTACCACGAGAATTTTGGCGAAACGGCTAAGTCTGGAATTTCATATGGGTACCCATACGGGCGCTGGACTGCCCGCATACAGCTCCTATAGCACTCACTGCAGCAACTTACACGAAACTCGGGGTGCTACAGTACCGTATGTGGATGCCCTAGGTCTTGAGCATACTTGCCACCACCTTCAAATCAGAGCTAGGAGCTACCATCGGAGGCCATTTCTGGGGAGAGAACGACATGGAGAGTGCCATACGACGAGATCCACCTTCTTGATCCATAGTTGAGAGGAGAATCGACAAGGGAAGCCACCTCTTTGGTGGCGTCTTTGGAACATTATTCGGCCTCTACCTTTTGAGGGGGTGTTCTTGTCTTTGTATTTGGTTGTTTCTATGTATTATCTTTTGTATTTTGTATTCATGGGCAACTAAACCCCAAGGTCTCCGGATGTAGGTGAACCTTGGGGGTGAACTTGTGTAGGATGCTTGCTTGACTTGATTTATGCAATTTGGGACTTGTTTGTGAACCTTGTTTGGTGTATTTGAATGCTTGGTATGCATGAGAACTCCGTGTATCAATGTTTAGAAAATGCTAGGAAGCATGACCATTGCCTTAGTATTAGGCTCACCAAGCTTGGTAGGGATACATGTATGAATACGCCGTGACCATCGGGTATTTATACCCCTCCAATTGTTAGGGTTGACCTAGATTGTGTCTTCTCCCTGACTTGAGAAACCTTTTGCTCCCTTTGCAATCGTGTGAGGATTCGAGCGGAAGGAATTCCGTACTTGATACTTGCACCGGATTAGGGACCAATTTCCGTGACCATCGGGTTGGTCTAACTTCGGGTTTCTCGGTCCAAACTACCCATTTGCATGCTAGTTAAGGCAACCCCTGCACTTTAGTAGCCCCCTTGGTAATCCTCATCCGTGACCCTCTCTTTACATTGTTTTACCCCTCGATTATTGCCCCCACTTTAGAGCATTTTATTTGCATGTTAATCATCTTTTTAATTTCTTTTGCACAACACTCGACTTGATCGGCCAAACAATCATACGAAGAGGAAGTAAGGGTAGATTCTCGGGCCCTTGGGAATACGACCTCCTCGCGCGTGCGTGAGGGGTATTACTTGACGACCCCGTGCACTTGCGGGTCGATCATCAAAAATATAGGATTAGGATTTTGATTAAAAATTAGCAGAGATTTCACAAACAAAGATATGCTTAGTGTTTTGAATAAAAAAATGAGATATTCTGAAAGGAAGAGAAAGGATTCAAGATTTGATTCAAAACAAAAAAATATGATACATTCCGAAAAGAAAACATAGGATTAGGTCTTTGATTTAGAAATAGCAGACATTCTAAAAATAAAAGAAAGGATTAGGTTTTTTTATTGATAATATGAGAAATTCAAAAAAGAAAATATAGTTAGGGTTTTGATTCAAAACTAATAAATTGGAAACATTAAGAAAAGAAAGCATAATATTCAGATTTTAATTGAAAGTTAGTAGACATTCTGAAAATAAAAACAAGATTATAGTTTTGATTCAAATCTAGTAGGTATTACTATAAGAAAAGATAGGATTAGGGTTTTGAATGAAAAATAGTAGATATTACTATAATAAAATATAGGATCAGACTTTTGATTTAAAAATACTACCCTTTCTGAAAAGAAAACATAAGATTAGGGTTTTGATTCAAATATAGTATGCATTCAGAAAAGAAAACATAGGATTAGAGTTTTGTTCGAAAATTAAGAGACATAACTATAAGAAAACGTCATATGAGTGTTTTGATTAAAAAATAGTAGACATTGCAAAAACAAAGGAAAGGATTAGGCTTTTGATTTAAAAGTAGGAGCCATTCCGAAAAGAAAACAAAGGATTAGTGTACTTATTCAAAACTAAAAAAATACGACGCATTCCTTAAAAAAAACATAGGATTATGGTTTTGACTGAAAGATGGGAGACATTTCAATAAGAAAACATTCGATTAGGCTTTTGATTCAAATATAGTAGATATTTTGAAAAGAAAATATACAATTAGGTTTTTGATTGAAAACTAATAAATAGGAGACATTAAAAAATGAAAACATGGGATTTTTATTTTGATTGAAAGATAGGAGACATTCCAAAAAGAAAGTATAGGATTACAGTTTTGATTAAAAAATATGATACATTTCAAAAAGAATACATATTATTAGGTTTAGATTGAAATATAGGAGAAATTACAAAAGGAAAAAATAAGATTAGGGTTTTGATTAAAAAATAGGGGGCATTCCAAAAAGAAAATATAGGATTATGGTTAAAATTGAAAAATATCATTCATTCCCAAAAGAAAACTTATGCTAGGGTTTTGATAGAAATATAATGGACATTCCAAAAAAGAAATCGTAGGTTAGGGTTTTGATTCAAAACTGAAATATCCGAGACATTTCAAAAACAAAACATAGTTTTGAATTTTGATTCAAAACTGATAAATAGGAGATATTAAGAAAAGAAAACATATGATTCATGTTTTGTTTGCAAAATAAGAGGCATTCTGAAAAATAAAATAGATTACTATTTTGATTCAAGTATAGTAGGCATTCCGAAAAGAAAACATAGGATTAGTGCTTTGATTGAAAAATAGGAGAACTACTATAAGAAAACATAGGATTAGGGTTTTCTTCATGTCTATTATTTATCGGTTTTGAATCAAAACCCGAATCCTATGTTTCCTATCATTGAATCAAAAATCTAACCTATGTTTTCTTTTAGAAATATTTTTTATTTTTTAATCAAAACCTTAATAATATGTTTTCTTTTCATAATGTGTCCTATCTTTCAATCGAAACTCGAATCCTATGTTTTCTATTGTCAATGTCCGCTATTTATAAGTTTTGAATCAAAATCGTAAAATATGTTTTCTTTTACAAATGTTTCCTATTTTTAAATCAAAAGCCTAATCCTATGTTTTCTTTTACGAATGTCTACTATTTTATAATCAAAACACTAATCCTATTTTCTCTTTTCCGAATGAGTCCTATTTTATAATCATAACTCTAATCCTTTGTTTTATTTTTGTAATATCTCATATTTTTTAATCAAAACCCTAATACTTTTTTCTTTATAAATGTGGACTATTTTTTAATCAAAACACTGATCATATGTTTTCTTTTTCTAATGTCCCCTACTTTTTAATCAAAACCCTAATTCTTTGTTTTCTTTTTTCCATGATGTCTCCTCTTTATCAATTTTCAATCAAAACCCTAATCCTATTTTCAAAAATATGGTTTTTTCTTTTCAGAATGTCGCATAATTTTTAATAAAAACCCAAATCCTATGTTTTTTTTTTTTTTGTAATGCCTACTATATTTGAATCAAAGCCCTAATCCTATGTTTTCTATTTGAAATGGCATCTTTTTTTTTTTAATCAAAGCCCTAATCTTATCTTTTGTTTTGAAAATTCTCCTATTTAGCTATTTAGCAGTTTTGAATCGAAATCCTAACCGATGTTTTTTTGTCGAAATGTCTACTATTTTTTAATCAAAACATTAATCCAATGTTTTCTTATAGTAATGACTCCTATCTTTCAATCAAAATGTGAATCCTATGTTTTCTTTTCCTAATGTCCAATATTTTGAATCAAAACCCAAATCTTATGTTTATTTTTCGTAATGCCTCTTATTTTTTAATCAAGACCCTAATACTATGTTTTCTTTTAGAAATGCTTCCAATTTTTTAATCAAAAAAATAATCCTATGTTTCTTTTTGCAATGTCTACTATTTTTTAATTGAAGCCCTAGTCCTAGGTGTTCTTATAAAAATGTCTCTTATTTTTCAATCGAAACCCTAATCCTATGTTTTTTTTTTGGAATGCCTACTATATTTGAATCAAAACCGTAATCCCATGTTTTTTTTATGTGATATCTCCTATCTTTCAATCAAAACACTAACCTACTTTTTCTTTTTAGAATGTTGACTACCTTTCAATAAAAACCAGAATCATATCTCTCAAAGCAAGAATCCTATTTTTTCTTTTCGAAATGTGTCCTATTTTTCAATTTGAATCAAAACTCTAATCCTTTATTTTCTTTACTGAATGTCTCATTTTTTTAATCAAAAACATAATCAATATTTTCGTTTAGGAATGTCAACTAATTTTTAATCAAAACCCTAATTATATGTTTTATTTTTGGAATGCCTTCTATTATTCAATAAAAACACTATGTTTTGTTTTCGTAATGTCTACTTTTTTTTAATGAAAACCCTAAGCTTATGTTTTCTTCTTGAAATGTCACTTATTTTTTTATTTTTAATGAAAACCCTAAGCTTATGTTATCTTCTTGAAATGTCTCCTATTTTTTTATTTTTAATAAAAACCCTAATGAGATTATTTCTTATAGTAATGTCTCCTATTTTTCAATCAAAACCCTAATTCTATGTTTTTTTTTATAAAATTATTTATATTTTTCAATCAAAACCCTAATCCTATGTTTTTTTTTAAAGAATCTCTAGTATTTTTAAATCAACACCGCAATCCTATGTTTTATTTTGAAAATTCCCCCTATTTTTCAATAAAAAACTAATATATTTTTTTTTTGCTTTTGGGAATGTCTGCTATTTTTTAAACAAAACGTTAAAACCAATATTTCTTATAGTAATGTCTCATATTTTCAATCAAAACCAAAATCTTATGTTTGAATTTTTGAAATATCTGCTAGTTTTGAATCAAAACAATAATCCTATGTTTTCTTTTCCTAATGTCTCATATTTTTCAATCAAAACATTAATCTTAATGTTGCTTTTTGGAATGTCCGGTATTTTTGAATCAAAAACCTTAATCCAATATATCTTTTGGAAATGTCCCTTATTTTTCTGTTTTTAATTAAACCCTAATCCTATGTTTTCTTATAGTAATGTCTCTTATTTTACAATCAAAACCCTAGTCCTATTTTTTCTTTTCGAAATGTTTCATATTCTTCAACCAAATACCTAATCCTTTGTTTTTGATTGAAAAATAGAGGACATTCCCAAAATAAAAACATAAAAAATTATAGACATTCCAAAAAGAAAATATAGGTTAGGATTTTTATTCAAAATTGATAAGCGGGTGACATTCCAAAAAGAAAACATAGGTTAGGGTTTTGATTCAAAACTGATAAATAGGAAATATTAAGAAAAAAAAATACAAGATTCGGGCTTTGTTGGCAAAATAGGACACATTCCGAAAAAGGAACATAGGATTAGTGTTTTGATTTAAATATAGTATGCTGTCAGAAAAGAAAACATGCGATTAGGATTTTGATTTTGATTTGAAAAGAAAACATGCGATTATGAATCAAAACCTTAGACCTATGCTTTCTTTTCGCAATGTCTACTATAAGAAAACATAGGTCTAAGGTTTTGATTCATAAATAGTAGACATTGCGAAAAGAAAGCATAGGATTAGTGTTTTGATTCTTGATTGAGATATAGTAGGAATTCCAAAATGAAAGCATGGGATTAGGGTTTTCATTGAAATATAGTAGGCATTCTAAAAAGAAAACTAGGAGACATTTCCAGAAGAAAACATAGGATTATAGTTTGAATGAAAAATATGAGACATTACGAGAAGAAAACATATGATTAGGGTTTTGATTCAAATATAGTCGGCATTCCAAAAAAAATAGAATTAGGGTTTTGATTGGAAAATAGGAAACATTACTATAAGAAAAAATATGATTAGGGTTTTGATTTAAAAATATGAGATATTAATATAAGAAAACATAGGATTAGAGTTTTGAAAGGAAAATAGGAGACATTATTACAAGAAAACATAGGATTATTTTTTTGAATGAAATAAAGACATTACTATAACAAAAAAAAAGGATTTAGATTTCGATTCAAAAATAGTATACATTCCCAAAAGACAAAAAAAGAATTAGGAATTTGACAGAAAAATATGAGACATTTCAAAATGAAAACATTGTTTTAGGGTTTAGATTGAAAATAGGAGACATTACTAAAAGAACATGTAGGATTAAGGTATTGAATGAAAAGTACTAGACATTACTATAACAAAAAAAAAAATTAGGGTTTTCATTCAAAAATAGTAGATATTTCTAAAAGAAAACATAAAATTAGTGCTTTGATTCAAACATGTCAGGCATAAGGAAAATAAGACATAAGACTAGGATTATTATTCAAAAATATGAGACATTAATATATGCTATGTTTTCTTATAGTAATACCTCCTATATTTAAAAAATAGGAGACATTAATATAAGAAAACATAAGTTTAGGGTTTTGATTAAAAAATAGTAGATATTTTTTTTTTTAAAAAAAGGCATTAGGGTTCGATTAAAACATAGGAGACATTTCAAAAAGAAAAAAAGAGAATTAGGGTTTTGATTCAAAGCTGGAAAATTGGTCACATTCCACAAAAAACACATAGGATTAGATTTTGACTTAAAGATAGTAGATATTCCAAAAAGAAAACATAAATTAGGAATATGATTAAATAATAGGAGATATTATTTAAGAAAACACAGGCTTAGGTTTTTTTATTGAAAAATAGTAGACACTCCAAAAGGAAAACATACTATTAGGGTTTTGATAGAAAAATATGAAGCATTGCGAAAAGAAAAAGTTGGATTCGGGTTTTGATTGAAAAATAGGAGCTATGATTATGGAAAACATGGGATTATGTTTTTGATTAAAAACAAAAAAAAAAGGAGACATTTCCAAAAAAAAAAAAACATATGATTACGGTTTTGATTGAAAAATAGGAGACATTACTATAAGAAAACATGGGATTATAGTTTTGATTCAAAAATAGTAGACATTGCAAAAAGAAAAAAAAAAGGGTTAGGTTTTTGATTAAAAAATAGGAGGCATTCTAAAAAGAAGATATGAAGATTAAGGGTATAATTAAAAACTGATAAATAGAAGACATAAACAAAAAAAAAAACATAGGATTCAGCTTTTGATTGATTGATGGGAGACATAACGAAAAGAAAAAATAAAGGATTAGTCTGTTGAAATCTAGGATTATGGTTTTGATTAAAAAATTGTAGGGATTCCGGAAAGAAAACATAGGAGTATGGTTTTGATTGAAAAATAAAAGATATTTCGAAAAGAAAACATATGATTAGGATTTTGGTTAAAAATTGTATACATTATTATAAGAAATCATTGGCTTAGAGTATTGATTTAAAAAAAATGATACATTCTAAAAGGAAAATAAAAGATTAGGGTTTCATTTAAAATTGAAATATATGACACATTCTGAAAATAAAACATAGGATTAGGATTTTGAATAAAAAATAGCAGACATTTTGAAAAAAAAAAGGAAGAATTAGGTTTTTGGTTGAAAAATAAGACATTCCAAAAAGAATATAGAGTTTAGGGTTTTGATTCAAATCTAATAAATTGGAGAAATTAAGAAAGGAAAACATAAGATTAGGGTTTTGATTCAAAAATAGAAGCCATTCTGAGAAGAAATAATAGGATTAAATTTTTTGATTGAAAACTAAAATTTAGGTGACATTATGGAAAGAAAATATAGGATTAGGGTTTTAGTTGAAAAATTGGAGGAATATCGAAAAGGAAAAATAGGATTAGTTTTTTAATTAAAAATATGAGACATTGCGAAAATAAAATATATTATCATTGTTTTGATTCAAAAATAGTAGACATTACCAAAAGAAAATATAGAATTAAGGTTTTGATTAAAATATATGTGACATTACGATAAGAAAATCATACGATTAGTGTTTTGATGGAAAAATAACATACATTCCAAAAAGAAAATATAAGATTAGGGTTTTGATTCTAAGATAGGAGGCACTGCGAAAAGAAAATATAGGATTAGGATTTTTATTCAAAAATAGAAGACATTTCGAAAAGAAAACAAAAAATTTGTATTTTGATTGAAAAATAGTGGACATTTTTGAAAAGAAAACAAAGAATTAGGGTTTTTATTCCAATATAGTAGTCATTAAGAAAGTAAACATAGGATTAGAGTTATGATTGAAAAATAGTAGACATTACTATAAAAAAAACATATGATTAGTGTTTTGAATGAAAATAGGAGACATTACTATAAGAAAATATAGGATTACGGTTTTGATTAAAATATAGTAGACATTCCGAAAAGAAAACATAGTATTATGGTTTTGATCGATAAAAAGGAGATATTATTAAAAGAAAACATAGGATTATGGTTTTGATTAAAAAATAGTAGACATTCCGAAAAGAAGATATGGGATTAATGTTTTCATTAAGAAATAAGTGATGTTCCAAAAGGAGATAATTGGATTAGGGTTTTGATTAAAAATTAGCAAAAATTCCCAAAACAAAACATAGGATTTTTGTGTTGATTCAAAAAAATTGGACTTTAGAAAAAAAAAATAAAAGATTACGATTTTGATTCAAACCTGAAAAATAAGACACAGTAAGAGAAGAAAATATAGGTTTACGGTTTTGATCCAAAAAATTGCAGGCATTTTTAAAAGAAAACAAAGGATTAGGGTTTTGAATAAAAAATAGCAGAAATTCCCAAAACAAAAAAAATAAAATAAGGGTTTTGATTAAAGAATAGCAAGCATCACAAAACAACTTAAAATTGTGATTTTGAATAAAAAAAAATTGAGACATTAAGAAAAAAACATAAGATTCGGGTTTTGTTTACAAAGTAGGAGACATTTCAAAAGGAAAACATACTTTTAGGATTTTGATTAAAATATAGTAGCCATTCCGAAAAGAAAACATAACAGTAGTGTTTCGATTGAAAAACAGGAGAAATTACGATAAGAAAACATAGGATTAGGGTTTTGATTGAAAAATAAGAGACATTACTATAAGAAAACATAGGATTAGGTTTTTGAATGAAAAATATGAGACATTATGGTAAGAAAACATAAGGTTAGGGTTTTGATTAGAAAATAGTAGACATAAAAAAAAACATAGGATTAGGGCGATGATTGAAAAATATGAGACATTTCGATTAGACAACATAGGATTAATGTTTGGATTGAAAAATTGTTGACATTACTATGATAAAACATTGGATTGGGATTTTGATTTAAAACAGAAAAATAAGGGACATTTCCAAAAGGAAACATGGAATTAGGGTTTTCATTAAAAAAAAATAGCAGACATTACTAAAAAAAATAAATAATTAATGTTTTCATTGAGAAATAGGAGACATTCCCAAAAGAAAACACAGGATTATGGTTTTGATTCAAATATAGTATACATTACGAGAATAAAATATAGGATTAGGGTTTTGATTGAAACATAGGAGACATTGCCATAAGAAAGCATAGGATTAAGGTTTTGATTCAAAAAATGAGACATTCCGAAAAGAAAATAAATGATTATGGTTTTGATTCAAATAAGTAAGCCTTCTGAAAGGAAAACATAGCATTAGTGTTTTGATTAAAAAATAGAAGACATTGTGAAAAGATAACATATGATTAGGCTTTTTATTGAAAAATATGAGACATTTTGAAAATAAAACATTGGATTAGAATTATAATTAAAAATCCCCAGACTTTCCCAAAAAAAAAAATGGATAGGATTAGGATTTTGATTCAAAATTATGAGATATTTTGAAAAGAAAATAAATGATTAGTGCTTGATTAAAACCTATAAAAAGGACACATTCCGAAAATAAAACATAGGATTAGAGTTTCCATTCAAAAATAGCAGACATTTTGAAAAGAAAAGAAATGATTGGGAGACATTGAGAAAGGAAAACATAGTTTAGGGTTTTGATTCGGAACAAATAGATAAGAGACATTTAGAAAAGAAAACATAGGATTCGTGTTTTGTTTGTAAAATAGGAGACATTCCGAAAAGAAAATATAGGATTAGAGTTTTGATTCAAATATATCACGCATTCCAAAAAGAAAATATAGGATTATGGATTTGATTGAAAAATAAGATACATTACTATAAGAACAGATAGGATTATGGTTTTGATTAAAAAATAGTAGACATTTTGAAAAGAAAACATAGGCTTAGGGATTTTGATTAAAATATAGTAGGCATTACGAAAAGAAAAACAAAGGATTAGTTTTTTGATTAAAAAAATATGAGACATTCCAAAATAAAACATAAGATTAGGGTTTTACAGACATTCCATAAAGATAACATAAGATTAAGGTTTGAATAAAAAAAAGAAGCATTAAAAACAACATAGGATTTGTGTTAAGTTCAAAAAATATGAGACATTAAGAAAAGAAAAAATTGGATTCGGGTTTTGATTGCAAAATAGGAGGTATTTCGATAAGAAAACATCGGATTAGAGTTTTTATTTAGATACAGTAGGCATTCAAAAAGAAAACATTGGTTATAGTTTTGATTGAAAAATAGGAGACATTATTACAAAAAAACAAATTATTAGGGTTTTGATTGAAAAATAAGAGACATCCACAAAAAAACATAGGCTTAGTTCTTTGAATAAAAAATGGGGGACATTATTTTAAGAAAAACATAGGATTATGATTTTGATTAAAAAAAAAGCAGACATTTGGAAAAGCTAACATAGAATTTTGGATTTGATTGAAAAATAGGAGGAATTCTGAAAAAAAAAATACAGGGTTAGTGTTTGATTCAAATATAATAGGCATTCCGAAAATAAAATATAGGATAAGTGTTTTGATTGAAAAATATGGGACATTACAATAAGAAAACATAGGATTAGACTTTTAGATGAGAAATGGGAGACATTACTGTAAGAAAATATAGGATTATGGTTATTAATAAAAAATAGTATATATTCCAAAAATTAGCTAACATACTTAAAAAACATAGGATTACAGTTTTGATTAAAAAATAGTATATATTCCAAAAATTAGCAAACATTCCTAAAAAAGTATATATTACTAAAGAAAACATATGATTATGGTTTTGATTGAAAAGTATGAGATATTCCGAAAAGAAAACATCAGATTAGTATTTTGTGTAAAAATTAGCTAACATTCCTAAAATAAAAGAATGGATCAGTATTATAATTCAAAAGAATGAGACATTACAAAAAGATAACAAAGGATTTTGATTCAAACCTGAAAAATAGGACCCATTTCGAAAATAAAATATAGGATTAGAGTTTTGATTAAAAAATGGCAGGCATTCCCAAAAAAAAGGAAAAGATTCAGGATTTTGTCTAAAAAATAGGTGACATTCTAAAAAGAAAACATATTATTATTGTTTCAACTCAAATATAGTATTTATTACGAAAAAAAAACATATGATTAGAGTTTTTGTTGAAAAATAGGAGACATTCCTATAAGAACACAAAGGCTTATAATTTTGATTAAAAAATAGTAGACATTCCGAAAAGAAAAAATAGGAGTAGAGATTTGATTGAAATATAGTTGACATTAAAAAAAAAACATAGGATTTGGGTTGTGATTGAAAATATGAGACAACCTGAAAATAAAACATATGATTAAGCCTTTCAATAAAAAATAGTAGATATTTTCAAAAGAAAACATAAAATTAATTTTTCGATTAAAAACATATGAGGCATTTAAAAAAAAAACATAGGTTTAATGTTTTGATTAAAAAATATGAGACATTAAGAAAACATAAGGTTCGTGTGTTATTTGCAAAATAGGAGATATTCTGAAAATAAAACATTGGAATAGGGTTTTGATTCAAATGTAGTAGACATTCCAAAAGAAAACATAGGATTAAGATTTTGTTTGGAAAATCAGAGATATTACTATAAGAAAACATATGATTAAGGTTTTTGATTGATAAATGGGAGACATTATGATAAGAAAATATGGGATTGTAGTTTTGATTTAAAAATAGTAGACATTCTAAGAAGAAAACATAGAATTAGGGTTATGATGGAAAAATATGAGTCATTTCAAAAAGAAAAACATAGTATTAGGGCCTTGCTTTAAAAAGATTAGACATTCCGAAAAGGAAACATTGAATTAGGGTTTTGATTAGAAATTAGTAAACATCTCTAAACGAAAAATAGGAATAAGGTCTTGATTCAAAATATGAGACATTATGAAAATAAAATAAATGATTAGGCTTTTTATTCAAACAGGAAAAATAGGGCACATTATGAAAAGATATTAAAGGATTGGCATTTTGATTAAAAAATAGCGGGCATTCAGACAAGGAAAAAAAAAGAGTAAGATTTTGATAAAAAAAAAAAATAGGAGACATTTTTAGAAGAAAACATAAGCTAGGGTTTTGATTCGAAACTGATAAATAGGAAACATTAAGAAAAGAAAACATAGGACTTGGCTTTTGATCCAAATATAGCAATCATTTTGAATAGAAAACATAGGATTAAAGGTTTGAATTAAAAATAGTAGACATTACTATAGTAAAACATATGATTACAGTTTTGATTATAACACAAAAAATAGGAGACAATTCTAAAAGGAAACATAGGATTATGATTTTGATTAAAAAATAGGAGCCATTTAAAAAAAAAACATAGGATTAGTGTTTTGATTGAAAAATATGAGACATTCGCAAAAGAAAGCATAGGATTAGAGTTTTGATTCAATATTAGTAGACATTCTAAAAAAAAACATAGAATTAGTATTTTCATGGAAAATTATGAGAATAAAATAGGAGGCATTACAAAAGAGAAACTTAGGATTACGGTTTTGATTGAAAAATATGAGACATTACGAAGAAAAAAAACATATGATCTCAAAACCGAAAATATGAGAACTTTCAAAAAGAAGACAGAGGATTAAGGTTTCGATTTTAAAAAATAGGAAACATTGGGTTTTGATTGATAGATAGGAGACATTTACTCATTTTGAGAAGAAAACATATGATTAGGTTTTTGACTGAAAAATAGGAGACATGATTATAGGAAAATGTAGGATTATGGTTTTGATTAAAAAATAATAGATATTCCAAAAAGAAACTATGGGTTATGGTTTTGATTGAAAAATATGAGACATTCCCAAAAGAAAACATATTATTATGGTTTTGATTCAAAAATAATAGACATTAAGAAAAAGAAACATAGGATTTGGGCTTTGATTGAAAGATAGGTGACATTACAAAAATAAAACATAGGATTAGGGTTTTGATTAAAAAATTTGTAGACAATACTAAATCCTATTTTTCAATCAAAACATGGGATTCAAGTTTTGATTGAAAAATATGAGACAAAAACAACATAGGTTCGAGTTTTGATTGAAAAATATTAGACATTCCGAAAATAAAATAAACAATAAGGGTTTTGATTCAAATGTGAAAGATAGAAGACAATAAGAAAGGAAAACATACGATTAGAGCTTTGTCAAAAATAGAGGACATTATGAATAGAAAACATTGCATTAGGTTTTGGGTTCAAAAATAGAAGACATTCAGAAAGAAAAACACAGAACTAGGGTTTTGATTGGAAATTAGAAAAATAGGAGACATTCCTAAATTAAGACATAGGATTGTCGTTTCAATTCAAACCCGAAAATTAGGAGACATTAAGAAAATAAAACATAAAATTACGGTTTTGATTAAAAAAAAAGCAAAAATTCTGAAAAGAAAACATGGATTACTGTTTTGATTAAAAAATTTGAGATATTCTTAGAAGAAATAATAGGATTAGATGTTTTTTTTAATAATAACCAAAATTTAGTTGACGTTCTGAAAAGAAAACATAGGATTATTGTTTTGACTCAAAAATAGCAAGCATTACAAAAAAAAAACTTAACATTAGGGTTTTGATTAAAATAGGAGCCATGCCGAAAAACAAAACATAAGATTAGGATTTTGATTAAATATATGAGACATAATAAGAAGAAAACATAGAATTAGATTTTTAATTGAAAAAATGCTTACATTCCCAAAAGAACATACAAGATTTGGTTTTTTTATTCAAAAATAGGAGGCATCACAGAAACAAAACATAGGATTATACATTTTGAAAAGGAAACATAGGCTTAGAGTTTTGATTGAAAAATAGGAGGCATTAATATAATAAAACATAAGATTAGGATTTTGATTAAAAATAGAAAAATAGGGGACATTTCAAAAAGAAAACATAGGATTAGAGTTTTTATTCAAAAATAGGAGATGTTATGAAAAGAAGACAAACAATTAGTTTTTTGATTGAAAAATAGGAGGTATTCCGAAAAGCAAACATAGGATTAAGGTTTTGATTCAAATATAGTAGGCATTCCCAAAATGTAAGCATGGAATTAGGGTTTTTATTTAAAAATAAGATATATTAATATAAGAAAACATAGGATTAGGGTCTTGAGTGAAAAATAGGAGACATTACTATAAGAAAAAAGAAGATTAGGTTTTTGACTCAATATTACTAGACATTCAGAGAAGAAAACAAAGGGACGTAGCCGAATTGTAGACATTCTGAAAAGAAAAAATTGGATTAGGATTTTGATTGAAAAATATGAAATATTTTGAAAAGAAAACATAGGATTAGGATTTTGATTGAAAATTATTGACATTACTATAAGAAAACATAGGATTCGGGTATTGAATTAAAAAAAATATTGCATTCTTAAAAGAAATAAGGGATTAGGGTTTGATTTATAACTGAAAAATAGGGCACATTCTGAAAAGAAAACATAGGATTAGGATTTTAAATAAAAAATAGCAGACATTCTAGAAAGAAAAGAAAGGAATAGGTTTTTGATTGAAAAATAAGAGACATTGTGAAAACAAAACAGAGGTTAAGGTTTCAATTCAAATCTGATAAATAAGAGAGATTAAGAAAAGAGAACACACGATTAAGGTTTTGATTCAAAAATAGGAGCACTTTAGAGGAGAAATAATAGGAATAGATTTTTGATTGAAACCGAAATTTAGGTGACATTCCGAAAAGAAAAAGATAGGAGTAGAGTTTTAGTTGAAAAATAGGAGACACATTGAAAAGAAATCATAGGATCAGGTTTTTGATAAAAAAATTATGAGGCATTCAAAAAAAAAATAGCAGGCATTCTAAAAGAAAATATAGGATCATTGTTTTGATTCAAATATAGCAGGCATTCTCGAAAGAAAAGATAAGATTAAGGTTTTGATTAAAAAATAGGAGGCATTCAAAAACAAAATAGGATTAGGGTTTTCAATATATGAGACATTACGAGAAGAAAATATACGACTAGTGTTTTGATTGAAAAATGACATACATTCCACAAAAAAAAAGTATAAGATTAGGTTTTTTATTCTAAAATAGGAGGCATTCTGAAAAGAAAACATAGCAAAGGATTTTTATTCAAAAGAAGGAGGTATTACCAAAAGAAAATATAGAACTAGACATTCTAAAAGGAAAACATAGGCATAGGGTTTTGACTGAAAAAACAAGAGACATTAATATAATAAAACATAGGATTAGGGTTTTGATTAAAAGCTGAAAAATAGGGGACTTTTACAAATGAAAACATAGGATTAGTGTTTTTGTTCAAAAATAGGAGTTCCTAAAAGAAAACAAAGAATTAGTATTTTTATTGAAAAATAGGAGGCACTCCTATAAGAAAACATAGGATTAGGTTTATGATTAAGATATCTTATGCATTCTGAAACATAAATATAGTATTAGGGTTTTGATTAAAATATCTTATGCATTCTGAAACATAAATATAGTATTAGGGTTTTGATTGAAAAGTAGGAGACATTACTATGAGAAACCATAGGATTATTGTTTTGAATGAAAACTAGGAGACATTACTAAAAGAAAATGTAGGATTAGGGTTTTGACTCAAAAATAGTAGATATTCTGAAAAGAAAACTAACAATTTTTGTTTTGATTCAGATATAGTAGCCATTCCGAAAAGAAAATATGGCATTAGGGTTTTGATTGAAAAAAAGAGACAATACTATAAGAAAACAGAAGATTAGAATTTTGATTCAAAAATAGTAAACATTCTGAAAATAACACATTGGATTAATGTTGTGATTTAAAAGTATGAGACATTCCAAAAATAAATCATTGAATTAGGGTTTCATTAAAATTAGCAAACATTCCCAAAACTAAAAGATAGGATTTATGTGTTGATTCAAAATACTAAGACATTAGAGAAAGAAAATCAAAGAATTAGGGTTTTGATACAAACCTTAAAAATAGGACATATTCTGAGAAGAAAATATTGGATTACGGTTTTGATTATAAAATAGCAGGCTTTAGAAAAAGAAAACATATGATTAGGGTTTTGATTGAAAAATATGAGACATTTCGAAAATAAAATATAGAATTACGGTTTTGAATAAAAAATAGAAGACATTACCAAAAAAAAAACATTAAGATAAGAGTTTTAAATAAAAAATAGCAGGCATCACAAAAAAAAAAACTTAGGAATATGGTCTTGATTAAAAAATATGAGACATTAATATAGAAAACATAGGAATTGTGTTTTGTGTGAAAAATAGGAGACATTTCAATAATTAAATATATTATTAAAGTTTTGATTAAAATAGAGTAGCCATTCCGAAAAGTAAACATAGTTTTAGGATTTTGATTGAAAAATTGGAGACATTACGGTAAGAAAACGTAGGATTATGGTTTTCATTGAAAAATAAGAGATATTACTATAAGAAAACATAAGATTACTGTTTTTTTAAAAAAAAATGGCAGACATTAATATAAGAAACCATAGGGTTAGGGTTATGATTGAAAAATATGAGGCATTTGGATAAAAATAACATAGGATTAAAGTTTTGACTGAAAAATAGGAGACATTACTATGATAAAACATTAGATTGGTGCTTTCATTAAAAAAAGAAAAATACCCGACATTTCCAAAAGAAATGATGGGATTATGGTTTTATTAAAAAATAGGAGATATTGTGAAAAGAAAATAAATAATTATTGTTTTGATTGAGAAATAAAAGACATTCCAAAAAGAAAACGTAGGATTAGGGTTTTGATTAAAAATAAGAGACATTATTGTAATAAATAATTGGATTAGGGGTTTGATTTAAAAAATTAGACATTCTGAAATGAAAACAAATGATTAGCATTTTGATTTAAAACTTTAAAATAGGACCCATTCCAAAAAGAAAACATAGGATTAGAGTTTTGATTAAAAAAAACCAGACATTCCAATAAGAAAAGAAAGGATTAGGTTTTTTATTGAAAAATAGGAGGCATTCTGAAAAGAAAGCATAGGATTACTGTTTTGATTCAAAAATAGGTGACATACCGAAAGGAAAACATCAAATTATGGTTTTGATTAAAAATTAGTAGATATTTCCCAAACAAAAGATAGGATTAGGGTTTTGATAAAAAAAAATGAGACATTTCGAAAAGAAAACAAGGGACTAGGGTTTTGATTCAACCCTGAAAATTTGGACACAATCCGAGAAAAGATCCTAGCATTAGTGTTTTGATTAAAAAAAAAGCAGACTTTCCGAAGAGTAAAGAAAAATAGGAAACATTCCAAAAAGATAATATTGGGTAGGGTTTTTATTCAAAAGTGATAAATAGGAGACATTAAGAAAAAAAAATATAGGATTCTGGTTTGTTTGCAAAATAATACATATTCCGAAAAAAAAAATATTGGATTAGCTTTTTGATACAAATATAGTAAGCATTTCGAAAAAAGATTGTTGGATTAGGGTTTTGATTGAAATATAGGACACATTACTACAAGAAAGCATAGGATTTTGGTTTTGATAGAAACTTAGTAGGCATTTCCGAAAAAAAACATTCGATTAGGGTTTTGATTGAAAAATATGAGACATTTCTAAAATAAAATATAAGATTATGGTATTGAATAACAAATAGTAGGCATTCTAAAAAGACAACATAATATTAGAGTTTTGACTAAAAAAATGAGGCATTCCAAGAAAATGTAGGATTCAGGGGTTTTATTTTTTTTAACAAACTTGGATATATTCCAAAAAGAAAACTTAGGATTAAGATTTTGATTCAAATATAGAAGGTATTCTGAAAAAAAAACATAGGATTAGGGTTTCGATTGAAAATTACAAAATATTAGTATAAGAAAACAATGGATTATGATTTTGATTGAAAAATAAGAGACATTGCTATAATGAAACATATGATTAAGGTTTTGAATGCAAAACAAGAGATATTAATTTAAGAAAACATAGGATTAGGGTTTTTATTTAAAAATATGAGACATTACTATAATAAAAGATTGGATTAGGTTTTTTATTTAAAACTCAAAAATAGGAGATATTTCAAAATGAAATCATAGGATTGTTATTTTTCTTCAAAAATAAGAGACATTCTGAAAAGAAAACAAAGAATTAGTGTTTTAATTGAAAAATAGGCTGCATTCCAAAAAGAAAACATAGGATAAGGGTTTTGAATCAAATCAAGTAGGAATTCGGAAAGGAAAATATAGAATTATGGTTTTGATTGAAAAATAGGAAACATTACTATAAGAAAACATAGGAGAATGGCTGTGAATGAAAAATAAGAGATATTACTATAAGAAAACATAGGATTTATATTTTGATTCAGAAATAGTAGACATTATGAAAGGAAAACAAAGGGTTAGGGTTTTGATTTAAGTATAGTAGATATTACGATAAGAAACCATACCATTAGGTTTTTGATTGAAAATTAGGAGACATTACTATAAAAAAACATAGGATTATGATTTTGATTCAAATGTAGTAGACATTATGCGTTGAGTACATTGTATTAGAGTTTTGATTTAAAAATAGCAGGCACTTCAAAAAAAAAAAAAAGGTTAATATTTTGATAAAAAAATATGAGGCATTCCAAAAAAAGACCATCATATTATAGTTTTGATTAATGATTAGCAAACATTCATAAAACAAAAGATACGATTAGGGCTTTGATTAAAAAACAGGAGACATTCTGTAAACAAAACAAATGCTTAGGTTTTGCTTCAAGCCTAAAAAATAGCACACATTCCAAAAAGAAAACATAGAATTAGTGTTTCATTTCAAAAATAGCAGACATTCCAAAAGTAAAGAAAGAAGTAGGTTTTTTATTAAAAAATAGTAGACATTCCAAAAGCAAAACATAGGTTACTGTTTTGATTCAAAACTGATAAATATGAGACATTAAGAAAAAAAACATTGGATTCGGTTTTTGTTTGCAAAATATGAAGCATTGCGAAAAAACAACATAGGATTAATATTTTGATTCAATTATAGTAAGCATTACGACAAAAAAACATAGTATTCAAGTTTTGATTGAAAAATAGGAGACATAACTATAACAAAGTATAGTATTAGGGTTTAGATTCATAATATTGCACATTACGAAAAGAAAAACATAGGGTTAGGGTTTGATTGAAATATAGTAGGCATTATGAAAAGAAAACATAGGATTAGGGTTTGATTGAAAAATAAGAGACATTCCGAAAATAGGGACAATTCAGAAAGAAAACTTAGGATTAGTGTTTTAAATTCAAAAATAGGAGACATTCTGAAAAAAAACACCAAAGAATTAGTGTTTTGATTGAAAAATAGGAGGCATTCTGAAAAGAAAATGTAGGATTAGGGTTTTGATTCAAATATACGAGACATTCCAAATGGTAAACATAGAATTAAGGTTTTGATTAAAAAAAAATAGGAGACATTACTATAAGAACACATAGGATTAGGGTTTTGAGTGTAAAAAATGAGACATTACTATATAAAAACAGAGGATTAGGGTTTTGCTTGAAAAATAGTAGAGATTCCGAAAAGAAAATAATAGATTATAGTTTTGATTGAAATGTAGTTGCCATTCCGAAAAGAAATTATAGCATTAGTGCTTTGATTGAAAAGTAGGAGAATTACTATAAGAAAAAATAGGATTAGGGTTTTGATGCAAAAATATTAAACATTCCAAAAGGAACACTTAGGATTAGGGTTTTGATTGAAAATTAGCAAACATTCGCAAAACAAAAGATAGGATTTATGTGTTGATACAAAAAAGTGAGACATTAGAAAAAGAAAACAAAGGGTTAAGGTTTTCATTGAAAACCGAAAAATAGGATACATTCCAAATAGAAAATATAAGATTATGGTTTTGATTCATTAAATAGTAGCCATTATGAGAAGAAAACATATGATTAGGGTTTTGATTGGAAATATGAGACATTACAAAAATAAAACATGGGATTAGGGTTTTGAATAAAAAATAACAGACATTCCCAAAAGAAAAGCATAAGGCTAGAGTTTTGATTCAAAACTTAAAAATAGCACACATTTTGAAAAGAAAACATAGCATTAGGGTTTTGATTCAAAACATAAAAATAGCACACATTCTGAAAAGAAAACATAGGATTAGGGTTTTGATTAGAAAAAAAAGCAAACATTCTGAAATGAAAAGAAAGGATTAGATTTTTTGTTGAAAATAAAGAGACATTTCGAAAAGAAAACATCGGATTAGGATCTTGATAAAAAATTTGCAGATATAGCCAAAACAAAAGATAGAATTAGTGTTTTGATTAAAAAAAATGAGACATTTCGAAAAGAAAACAAAGAATTAGTGTTTTGATTGAAACCTAAAAATAAGATACATTTGGAAAAGAAAAAAACCTAGGATTAGGGTTTTGATTCTAAAATGATAAATAGGGGACGTTAAGAAAGGAAAACATAGGATTCGTGGTTTGTTTGCAAAATATTAGCCATTCCAAAGAGAAAATATTTGACTAGTGTTCTGATTCAAATATTGTAGGCATTGAAAAAAGAAAGCATAGGATTAGGGTTTTAATGGAAAAATAGAATACATTACTACAAGAACACATAAGATTAGGGGTTTGATCAAAATTTAAGATAAATTACTATACAAAAACACTGGATTAGGTTTTTTAATGAAAATGGGGGACATTACAATAAGAAAGCATAGGATTAGAGTTTTGATTCGAAATATTAGGCATTCTGAAAAGAAAACACATGATTATTGTTTTGATTGAAAAATATGAGACATTACTATAATAAAACATTGGATGAGAGTTTTGATAATAAAACCTAAGAATAGGGGACATTTCTAGAAGAAAAGATAGGATTAGCTTTTTGATTCAAATATGTTAAGGATTCGAAAAATAGTGTTTTGATTTAAAAATAGGATTCATTGCGGAAAGAAAACAAAGAATTAATGTTTTGATTGAAATAGGAGTCATTCCAAAAACAAAACATAGGATTAAGTTATTGATTCAAATATAGTTGGTATTCTGTAAAGAAAACTTAGGATTTTAGTTTTGTTTAAAAAATAAGAGACATTGCTATAGAAAACATATTATTAGGGGTTTGATTCAAAATAGTACGCAATCCTGAAATAAAACAAACAATTAGGGTTTTTATTCAAATATAGTTGGCATTGAGAAAGTAAAAATAGCATTAGGGTTTTAATTGTAAAATAGAAGACACTACTATAAGAAAACATATGAATAGGCTTTTGATTCAAAAATAGTAGACATTCCAAAAAAAACACATAGGATAAAGGTTTTGATTAAAAAATAGGAGACATTACAAAAATGAAACATTGGATAGGGTTTTGATAAAAAAATCAGCTGACATTCCAAAAAGAAAAATGGGATTATAGTTTTTATTTAAAATAATGCGACATTCTGAAAAGAAAATAAAGGATTACGGTTTTCATTCAAAAATAGCCGACATTCCGAAAAGGAAAGAAATGATTAGGTTTGTGATTAAAAAATTGGTGACATTGAGAAAGGAAAACATAGGTTAGGGTTTTGATTAAGAAATAGGTTAGGAAACATAAGATTTGCTTTTTGATTGCAAAATTGGTGACATCCCGAAAAGAAAATATAGGATTATGGTTTTGATTCAAATATATCAGGCGTTACAAAAAGAAAACATAAGATTAGGTATTTGATTAAAAAATAGGATACATTATTATAAGAAAACATAGGATTAGTGTTTTGATAAAAAAAAATAGTAGACATTCCGAAAAAAAAACATAGACTTAGGGTTTTGATTGAAATATAGTAAGTATTACGAAAAGAAAACATAGGATTAGTCTTTATATTGAAAAATATGAGACATTCCGAAAATAAAACGTACGATTATGGTTTTGGATCGAAAATAGGAGACATTCCAAAAAGAAAAAATAAGATTAAGGTTTTGATTAAAAAAATAGGAGGCATAAAAAACATAGGATTAGTGTTTAGTTTAAAAAATGAGACATTAAAAAAAGAAAACATTGTATTCTGGTATTGTTTGCAAAAGAGAAGACATTCCGAAAAGAAAAAATTTGGATTTTGGTTTTTATTCAAATATAGTAGGTATTCCAAAAATAAATATGGGATTAGGGTTTTGATTGAAAAATATGAGACATTACTATAAAAAAACACAAGATTAGGGTTTTAATTAAAAAATAAGAGACATTACTATAAAAAAAAATTAGGATTAGTGTTTTGAATAAAAAATGGGAGATATTACTTTAAGAATATATAAGATTATCATTTTAATAGAAAAAATAGTAGACATTCCGAAAAGAAAACATAGTATTATGGTTTTGATTGAAAAATATGAGACATTTCAAAAAGAAAACATAGTATTAGGGTTTTGATTGAAAAAAAAGACATTACCATTACAAAACATTGGATTAGGGTTTTTAATAAAAATTAAAAAATGATAACATTTATAAAAGAAAACGTAGGATTAGGATTTTATTGAAAAATAAGAATCATTCTGAAAAGATAAACAACGAATTAGCGATCTCATTGAAAAATAGGAGGCATTCTGATAAGAAAAACATAGGATCAAAGTTTGATTCAAATACAATATGCATTCCTAAAAGAAAACATAAAATAAGTGTTTTGATTGAAAAATAGTGGACAATAATATTAGAAAACATAGGATTAGAGTTTGGAATAAAAAATAAGAGACATTACTATAAGAAAACATAGGATTACAGATTTGCTTAGGAAATAGTAGATATTGCAAAAAGAAATCAAAGGATTAGGTTTTTGATTGAAAAATATGACATTTTGAAGACAAAATATATTATTAGGGCTTTGATTGAAAAATACAAGACATTCCGAAAAAAAAAATCGGATTAGGGTTTTGTGTAAAAATTAGCTAACATTCCCAAAATAAAAGAAAGGATTAGAGTTTTGTTTAAAAGAATGAAACATTTCGTAAAAAAACTGAAGTATTATGATTTTGACTTAAATCTGAAAAATAGAACACATTCTAAAATGGAAACATAGGATATGGTTTTTATTCAAAAATAGCATGCATTTCTAAAAAAAGGAAATGATTATGGTTTTGTTTGAAAAATAGGAGACATTCCAAAAAGAAAAAATATACTATTAGGATTTTAATTCAAATATAGTATTCATTCCAAAAAAAACATATGATTATTATTTTGGTTAAAAAATAGGAGACATTACTATAAGAAAATATAGGCTTATGGTTTTGATTAAAAGATAGTAGGCATTCTGAAAAGAAAACATAGGATTAGTGTTTTTATGGAAATATAGTTGACATTAAGAGTAGAAAACAAAGGATTTGGATTTTGATTGAAAAATATGATACACCCTGAAAATAAAACATAGGATTAAGGTTTTGAAAAAAACATTGCGGAAATTCTCAAAATAAAGCATAAAATTAGTTTTTTGACTAAAAACTAAGCGGCATTCCAAAAAACACTTAGGACTAATATTTTGATATAAAAATAAGAAACATTAAGAAAACATAGGATTCAGGTTTTGTTTACAAAATAGTAGACATTCTGAAAAGAAAACATAGGATTATGATTTTGATTCAAATATAGTAGGCATTAAAAAAAACATAGGATTAGGATTTTGTTTGAAAAATAGGGGACATTACTATAAGAAAAAATAGGATTGGGGTTTTGAATGAAAAATGTGAGACATTATGCTAAGAAAACATAGTATTGTGGTTTTGATTAAAAAATAATAGACATTCCAAGAAGAAATCATAGGATTAGGGGTTTGAATGAAAAATATGAGACATTTCAAAAGAAGCATACAATTAGGGCTTTGATTGAAAAATATTAGCCGTTACCGTGAGAAAATATAGGATTAATGTTTTGAATAAAAAATATGAGACATTACTATAAGAAAACATAGGATTAGGGTTTTGATTAAAAAATAGTAGTCATTACAAAAATAAGACATATCATTAGGGTATTGATTGAAAATTAGGAGACATTACTATAAGAAAACATAGGATTACGGTTTTGATTGAAAAATTTGAGACGTTAATATAAGAAAACATAGAAGTATGATTTTGATTAAAAAATATGAGGTATTCCAAAAATAAACATTGGATTAGGTTTTGATTAAAAATATTAGACATTAGTATTAGTGTTTTGATTAAAGAATAGTAGACTTTAAGAAAAGAAACATAAGATTCTGGTTTTGATTGAAAAATAGGTGACATTACAAAACGAAAACACAGGATTAGGGTTTTGATTAAAAAATAGCAGACAATAATAAATCCTATATTTCATCGAAAAATATAAGATTAGGGTTTTGATTAGAAAAATGGGATATTCCAAAAAAACATAGGATTCGAGTTTTGATAGAAAAATATGAGACTTTCAAAAAAGAAACCAAACAATTAGGGTTTTGATTCAAATCTGAAAGATCGGAGACATTCATAAAAGGAAACATAAGGTTAGAGTTTTGATTCAAAAATATCGGACATTGTGAATAGAAAATATTGGATTTGGGTTTTGATTAAAAAATAGAAGACATTCAGAAAAGAAAACATAGAACAAGGGTTTTTATTGAAAAATTGAAAAATAGGAGACATTTTAAAAGTAAGATATAGGATTGAGCTTTTGATTCAAAACCAAAAAATAGAAAACATTACAAAAATAAAAAATAAGATTAGGGTTTTGATTAAATAAAAAGCAGACATTCAAAAAATAAAACAAAGGATTAGGGTGTCGATTAAAAAATAGGAGGCATTGCTGGAAGAAATACTAGGATTAGATTTTGATTGAAAAATGATATTTTGGTGACATTACAAAAAGTAAATACAAGATTAAGGTTTTAGTTGGAAAATAAGAGACACATAAAAAAAACATAGTATTTGCTTTTTTATTAGAAATGAGATATTATGAAAAGAAAACATAGGATTCTAGTTTTGATTCAATAATAGCAGACATTCCAAAGAAAACATAAGATTACGGTTTTTGATTAAAAAATAAGAGGCATTCCAAAAAAACACGTAGGATTAGGGTTTTGATTAAAATATGTGAGACATTACGAAAAGAAAACATACGATTAGTGTTTTGATTGGAAAAAAGCATACATTCCCAAAAGCAAATATAAGATTAGGGTTTTGATTCAAAAATAGAAGGCATCACAGAAACAAAAGATAGGATTAGACATTCTGAAAAAGAAACATAGGTTTAGGGTTTTGATTACAAAATAGATGACATTAATATAATAAAATATAGGATTAGGATTTTAGTTAAAAAACAAAAAAATAGGCGATATTTCAAAAAGAAAACATAGGATTAGGGGCTTTAATAAAAAATTAGGAGACATTCCGAAAAAAAAAAACAAAGAATTAGTGTTTTGATTGAAAAATAGGAGGCATTCAGAAAGAAAATATAGGATTAGGGTTTTGATTCAAATATAGTATGCATTCCAAAAGATAAACGTAGGATTAATGTTATAATTCAAAAATAGGAGCCATTACTATATGAAAACATAGGATTAAGGTCTTGAGTAAAAAATATGAGACATTATTATAAGGAAACAAAGGATTAGGGTTTTGAGCAAAATATAGTAGACATTCTAAAAATAAAACAATGGATTATGGTTTTGATTCAAATATAGTAGCCATTCCAAAAAGAAAGCATAGCATTAGTGTTTTGATTGAAAACTAGGAGACATTACTATAAGGAAATATAGGATTAGGGTTTCATTTAAAATAGTAGGCATTCGAAAAAGAACACGAAGGATTACGGTTTTGATTGAAAATTATCAAATATTCACAAAACCTAAGAAAAAAAGGATTTATGTGATGATTAAAAAAAAATGAGACATTAGAAAAGGAAAAAAGGATTAGGATTTTGATTCAAAACTAAAAAACTATGACACATTCCAGCAAGAAAATTTAGGATTTCGGTTTTGATTAAATAATACCAGGTATTCTGAAAAAAAAAACATATGATGAGGGTTTTGATTAGAAAATAGGAGACATTACGAATATAAAACGTGGGATTAGTGTTTTGAATAAAAAATAGCAGACATTCGCAAAAGAAAAATAGAAGATTACTGTTTTGATTCAAAACATAAAAATAGGATACATTCCGAAAAGTAAACATTTTATTATGGTTTTGATTAAAAAAATAGCAATCATTCTTAAAAGAAAAGAAAGGATTAGGTTTTTGATTAAAAAATAGGAGACATTCTGAAAAGAAAACATACGTTAGTGTTTTGATTGAAAAATAGGAGACATTAGTGTAAGAAAATATAGGATTAGGGCTTTGAAAAAAAAATAGAAGACATTCCAAAAAGAAAACAAAGGATTATGGTTTTGAGTGAAACATAGGAGGTATTCCAAAACAACCATAGGATTAGTGTTTTAATTGAAAATATGAGATATTCCAAAAAGAAAATATTGGATTAGAGTTTTGATTCAAACTTGAAAAATATGATACATTCCAAAAAGAAAAAAAAAACCTAGGATTAGGGTTTTGATTCAAAAAATACAAGACGTTCTGAAAAGTAAAGAAAGGATTAGATTTTGTTTAAAAAAATAGGAGACATTCCGAAAAAAAAAGTATAGGTTAGGGTTTTGATTCAAAAATGATAAAAAGGAGACATTAAGAAAAGAAAACATAAGATTCCGGTTTTGTTTGCAAAATAATATACATTCTGAAAAGAAACTATTGGAATAGGCATTCCGAAAGAAAACAATTAGATTTTGGTTTTGATTGGAAAATAGGAGACATTACTACAAGAAAACATAGTATTAGGTTTTTTATTCAAAAATAGTAGATATTCTGGAAAAAAAAAACATAGGATTAATTGTCTGATTGAAATATAGTAGGCATTTTATAAGAAAACATTGGATTAAGGTTTTGATTGAAAAATTTGAGACCTTTCAAAAATAAAACATAGAATTAGGGTTTTGATTGAAAAATTGGAGACATTAATATAAGAAAACATAGGATTAGGATATTGATTAAAAAATAAGCGACATTCCTATAAGAAAACATAGGATTTGTGTTTTGAATGAAAAACGGGAGATTTTAATATAAGTAAATATAGGATTAGGGTATTGGTTAAAAAATGGTAGATATTCCGTAAAGAAACAATAGGATTAGATTTTTGATTGAAAAATATTAGAAATTTTAAAAAGAAAATGAACGATTAGGTTTTCGATTGAAAAATAGGAGACGCTAGTATAATAAAACATTGGACTAGGTTTGTTATTTAAAACCAAAAAATAGTTGACATTTCAAAAAGAAAACATTGGATTATTGTTTTTATTAAAAAATAAGTGACACTCAGAAAAGACAATAAAGGATTTTTTGTTTTAATTGTAAAATAGGAGGGATTCCTATAAGAAAACATAGGATTAGGTTTTGATTCAAATATAGTATGAATTTTGAAAAGAACATATATGATTAGTGTTTTGTTTGGAATATTGGAGACATTACTATAAGAGAACATAGGAGTACGGTTATGAATGAAAAATAGGAGACATTACTATAAGAAAAAAAATATGATTTTCATTTTGATTCAAAATAGTAGACATTCCGATCAGAAAACAAAGTATTAGGGTTATGATTCAAATATCTTATTCATTCCAAAAAGAAAACATACCATTAGGTTTTTTATTGAATTATAGAAGAAATTGCTATAACAAAACATAGTATTAAAATTTTGATTCAAAAGCAGTAGACATTCCAAAATGAACAGATTGTGTTAGTGCTTTGATTGAAAAATAGAGGACATTTCATAAAGAAAACATAGGATTAATTTCTTGATTGAAACATATGAGACATTCCGAAAAGAAACATCGGATTTTAGTTTTGATTAAAAATTAGCATACATTTCCAAAATAAAAGATAGGATTAGGGTTTTGATAAACAAATAGGAAACATTTCAAAAAGAAAATAGATTATTAGCATTTTGATTCAAACCTGAAAATAGGGCACATTACAAAAAGAAAACATAGGATTAGTGTTTCGATTAAGAAATAGCAAACATTACGAAAAGAAAAGAAAAGAAAGGATTAGGTTTTTATTGAAAAATAGTAGACATTCCGAAAGGAAAACATAGGTTAGAGTTTTATTCAAAGCTGATAAATATGAGACATTAAGAAAAGAAAATATAGGATTCTGGTTTTGTTTGTAAAATTGGAAACATTCTGAAAAGAAAACATAGGATTATTGTTTTGATTCAAATATATCTGGCATTCCGATAGAAAACATAGGATTCATGTTTTGATTGAAAGATAGGGGACATTACTATAAGAAATTATAGGATTAGAGTTTTGATTCAAAATAGAACACTTTCTGAAAAGAAAACATAGGCTTCAGGTTTGATTTATATAGTAGGCATTCAGAAAAGAAAATAGATGATTATTGTCTTAATTGAAAAATATGAGACATTCTGAAAATAAAGCATAGGATTATTGTTTTGAATAAAACATAGTAGACATTCATAAAATAAAATATAAGATTAGGACTTTGATTACAAAATAGAACTTATTCAACAAAAAAAACTTACGATGATGGTTTTGATTAAAAAGTATGTGACATTAAGAAAACAAAACATATGATTTGGGTTTTGTTTGCAAAATAGGAGACATTACAGAAGGAAAAGATAGGATTAGGATTTTGATTCGAATAGAGTAGGAATTCCAAAATAAAAAAATAGGATTAGGGTTTTGATTGAAAAGTATGAGACATTACTATAATAAAACATAGCATTAGGGTTTTAATTAAAAAATAAGAGACATTACTATAGGAAAACATAGGATTTCGGTTTTGAATATAAAATGGGAGAAATTAACATAAGAAAACATAGGATTAGGTTTTTGATACAAAAAATAGTAGACATTCCAAAAAGAAAAAAAGGCATAAGATTCGGGTTTTGATTAAAAAATGTGAGATATTTTGATAAGAAAACATAGGATCAGTGTTTTGATTACAAAAAGAAAAGACATTACTATAATAAAACATTGGATTAGAGTTTTTATTCAAAAATATGAGACATTCTGAAAAGAAAACAAAAAATTAGTATTTTGATTAAAAAATGGGAGAGATTCTGAAAAGAAAACATAGACGACATTGCAATAAGAAAACATAGGATTATGATTTTAAATGAAAAATAGGAGATATTACCATTATAAAACATAGGATTAGGTTTTTTATTCAAAAATAGCTAAAATTCTTAAAAAAAGACAAAGAATTAGGGTTCTGATTAAAATATAGTAGGCTATCTAAAAAGAAAACATAGCATTCGGGTTTTGGTTGAAAAATGCGAGACATTACGAAAGATAGAAGGCATTCCGAAAAGAAAACATTCCACTAGGATTTTTATTCAAAAGTAGGAGGCATTACGAAAAAGAAAACATAGAATTAGGGTTTTAATAAAAAATTAGCAGAGATTCCCAAATAAAAAGACATGATTAGGGTTTTAATTAAAAAAAATGAGACATTCCAAAAAAAAAAAACAAAGGATTAAAGTTTTGATTAAAAAATAGCAGATATTCCCAAAAAGAGAAAAATAAGATTATGATTTTGATTCAAAAATAGAAAATATTTGGTAAAGAAAACATAGGATTAAGTATTTTATTCAAAAATAGGAGCCATTATGAAAACAAACATAGGATTAGGGGTTTGATTAAAAATTAGCAGAGATTCACCAAACAAAATATAGGAGACATTACTCTAAGGTAACATAGGATTAGGTTCTTGATTAAAATATAGGTTAGTCTTTCATTTTTAATTATTATTGTTATTTTTCTAATTAATAAAATCATAAAAATAAACCATATAGCAAAACGAAGGAGGAAGGGGTGAAACACGAGGACTTCGGAGGAGGTCACCCATTCTAGTACTGCTCTCGTACAAGCTCGCTAAACTTCAAAGTTTTGATGGGATCTAGGGCTTAAGTGTTGTTATGATTGTACGGGATAGAAGTTCACCAGAGTGCAAAAAGAAAGGATTAAGTTTTTAATTGAAAAATAGGGGACACTTACAAAAGATAATATAATGTTATTGTTTTAATTAAAAAAGAGCAGACAGTACTAAATACTATTTTTTATCTTGCAAACAAAACCTGAATCCGATGTTTTTTTAAAGTAATGTCTCCTATTAGTGAAAATAGGAGACATTATTATAAGAAAACATAGGATGAGGGTTTTGATTCAAAAATTGTAGAAATTCTGAAACGAAAACAAGGGATCGGGGTTTTCATTGAAAAGTAGGAGACATTCCTATAAGAAAACAAACGATTAGGGTTTTGATTTAAAACTGAAAAATTGGACACATTCCGGAAAAAAAAATGTAGGATTAGAGTTTTCATTGAAAGCTTGTTCACATTCTAAAAAGAAAACATAGGATTAGGGATTTTATTCAAATATAGTAGGTACTCTGAAAAGATGACATAGGATTAGGGTTTTGATTGAAAAAAAGCAGACAATACTATAAGAAAACATAGGATTTGGGGTTTGATTAAAAAACAATAGGCATTCTGAAAAGAAAACATCCAATTATAGTTTTGATTGAAAAATATGAGGCATTTGTAAAAGTAAACGTAGAATTAGGATTTTGATTGAAAAATAAAAGATATTACTATAAGAAAACATAGGATTAGTGTTTTAATTAAAATCAACAAAATAGGGGACATTTCTAAAAGAACACACAGATTAGTGTTTTGGTTCAAATATAGCAGATACTCGCACAATAAAATATACAATTAGGGTTTTGACTCAAATATAGTAGGCTTTCATAAGATAAAATATAGGATTATGGTTTTGATTGAAAAATGGCACATATTACAATAAGAAAGCATATGATTAATGTTTTGATTAAATAAAAGTAGACATTGCGAAAAGAAAAGAAAGGGTTAGGGTTTCGATTTTAAAATAGGAGGCATTGCTTAAATAAAAACAAAGGATTGGGGTTTTGATTCAAAAGGGTGAGTCGTGAGGTAGCAGAACGTCCGCTTTCCCCTCCGGTGTGATTCTTCCTACATTCATGTTCCATGATTTCTTAGCGGTCGAGATAGAGCTAGGAGAGGAACTCCCCTGGGCTTAGTTGCACGAGCAACAGAGTGAAGGGTTGAAGTGAATCCTAGTGCTGTTGCTTAATTTAGACTAGGGTTCTTCCACCTGGACCAAAGGGTTAGAACTATACATAGGAACTGGTTTTATCACTAGGAATCCCTAGAACGTAAAGCAATCCTACATAGTGTGAGGCTTAGGAAGACATATTCCTCTAGGGCTTAGTTGACAGGTCAACGAGAGTCAAGAGTCATAGTGAAAACCTAATGTTTGGGCATAGTGTTTAAAGATATCCTCGACTCAATTAACATCAATATGAAAGTATAATAGCATAGTTTTGCACTAGAAGTATAAGTCCTAGGGGTAGCTTGTCCGGGTACCATATTTCATCCATTGCTAGTGCTTCTCTATTTACTCGTTCTTGCACTCTCTTACCTTCCATCTTTCTACTTTTAATTTGTTTCACACTCACTCATCAATTCTACTCTCACTTTGCGTACACCGCATAGCTAAATAGTGAGTTCTTGTGTCTTAAATCCCTATTCCCTATGGATACGACTACCCACTCACCAGGGTAAAAATTTATTACTTCGACAAGCCCGTGCACTTGCGGGATACACGCAAGGGGTCGTGTCATTAGGCCTAGCCACAGCACAACTTCAAAGCTCAAGTCACGTGCACTATAATTCATCCAAACATTGCTCAACGGTACTATCACTGGTCCGATTCGGTGCACTAATGCTATTACCATCCCCGAGCTCGAGTACCTATTGAGCATGGTTGACAGGACTCCTTACCATCTGGGGTATGTTGTCATCAGCATTTTCCATCATCAGTCAACTGACACCAATGGGCAATCAATCTTTGCTGGCCCGTATATTACCCGACTTCTTTAGGGAATGTGCCTCTTAGTTAACGAGGCACAGCTTGTTATCGCCGGTGGAAGCAGTCCCTTCTTGTACCGTAGTCTTGTGATAATGGATTTGCTTCCTCCTTGACCCCAGTATTACACGATCGGGCCAGTCCTATACCCTGTGAAGCACCACAACATTCGTTGGTTGGGATCGAGCCTATAGTGCATCGCTGACTACTACGCATCCTCCTCAGCACCACCAACAGATGACCACCAGCATGGAGATGATCCATCCTGATGTCCCCACAATGTTTTCAGTTTTTGTTTTCAGTATCTTCTTCTAGTTTCATCTTGTACTTTGCAGCCCAGTTAGCAAGGTGAGTCCCCTGATATACTGGCATTTTGGTTTGTTTATTTTCAGTACTTTATTTCAGCCCCTATTTTGTTACGTGTGAGCTTTACTTGTGTGCCTCTATATATCTCAGGTGTTGTGTGGGTGCTGGGAGTTGGATTGGCTACACGAGAGAGCGGCAACATCAGTCTCCATGTATGTGTAATTGGGGTTAAATAGCCCTCATGTGAGGGTGGCACCATCATCCTCATTGTTCAAGGAAGATCATTGCACCTTCTCTTTATATTTTTGTCCCTTATTGTCACTTTGGATGTCATTCATTTATAAATTGAGGATAATGTAAGCTTCGACTGTGGTGGAGTGTTGCATGCTTGTTGTAGATGAGTGCTTTACTAATTATGACCCGTGATTGCTTGTTTGGTATTGCTTGAACCTAGGAGGACATGGGTGTGTTAGGAACCATTGGAGCCTATTTGTAGACTCTCTTTTACTTTTAAGACCTAAACTTCTTTCACTTTACCCTAATTGTGGAGCCGCTTGTCTTGTGTTAAAAAGAAACCCCGAAAAGTCAGATTCCTTCGCAGAATGCCCTACCAGTTGAAATTTTGAATTTTGTGTGATGGTGGGAAGAGCTATAGCCATTGATTCAGAAATAGCGGACATTCTGAAAAGAAAAGAAAATATTAGATTTTGGATTAAAAAATAGGAGACATTATGAAAAAACATAGGTTAGGGTTTTGATTCAAAACTAATAAATATAAAAAATTAAGAAAAGAAAACATAAGATTGTTGTTTTGTTTGCAAAATTGGAGACATTTCTAAAAGAAAATATAGGATTAAGATTTTTATTCAAATATAGTATCCATTCTGAAGAAAACCATAGGATTAGAGGTTCAATTGAAAAATAGGAGACAGTACTATAATAAAACATAGGACTAGGGTTTTGATTAAAAAAATAAGAGGAACCATTGAAATAAAAAAACATAGGATTAGGAATTTGATTAAAAACTGAAAAATAGCGAAAATTCAAAAAAGAAAACATAGGATTTGGGTTTTGATTGAAAGATAGTAGACATTCCTAACAGAAATCATAGGATTAGGGTTTGGATTTAAAAATAGCGAACATTCTCAAAAGAAAACATACGATTAGTGTTTTCATTCAAAACTAATAAATAGGAGACATTAAGAAAAGAAAACGCAGGATTCAGGGTTTGATTGAAAGATAGGAGATATTATGAGAAGAAAATAGAGGATTAGTGTTTCGATTAAAAAATCAAAGACATTACGAAACAAAACATAGGATAAGGCTTAGGATTTTTATTGAAAATACGTGGCATTATGAAAAGAAAACATAGGATTAGCACTTTGATTGAAAGATAGGAGACATTACAAGAATTTAGGTAGCATTCCAAAAAAAACATAGGATTAGGGTTTTAGTTGAACAATAGTAGACATATCGATAAGAAAATATAGTATTAGTGTTTTGATTAAAAATATGAGACATGATAAAAGAAAACACATGATTTGAGTATTGATTGAAAAATATGAGACATTCCAAAAGTAAAATATAAGAATATGGTTTTGAATAAAAAATAGCAGGCATTCCCAAAAGAAAAATATAAGATTAGTATTTAATTAAAAATTAGGACGCATTAAAAAAAGTGAGGTTTTTGGTTTTGATTAAAAAATATGACACATTTAGAAAAGAAAAAAAACATAGGATTCAGGTTTTGTTTGCGAAATAGGAGACATTCCATAAAGAAAACATAGGATTAGGACTTTTTTTAAAATATACTAGTCATTCCAAGAAGAAAACATAGGATAAGGGTTCTGATTGAAAAATAGGAGACATTAGTACAAGAAAACTTAGGAATAGGGTTTTGATTGAAAAGTAAGAGACATTACTATAAGAAAACATCATATTAGGTTTTTGAATGAAAGGTGGGAGACATTACTAGAAGAAAACGTAGGATTGAAATTTTGATTCAAAAATGGTTGACATTCTGAAAAGAAAACATTGGATTACGATTTTGATAGAAAAATATGAGACATTTTGCAACAAAATCATTGGATTATGGTTTTGATTAAAAATAAAAAAATAGACGACATTTACAAAAGAAAACATAGGATTATGTTTTTTATTCAAAAATATTCAATATTCCGAAAAGAAAATAAATAATTAGTGTTTTGACTGAAAAATAGGAGCCATTCTGAAAAAAAATGTATTATGGTTTTGATTCATATATAGTAGGCATTTTAAAAAAAACATAGGATTAGGGTTTTGATTGAAAAACATGAGACATTACTATAAAAAAACTGATGAGTGCATTTTACATCATGTTTTCATGCCCTTTATTTCATTCGTCTATTTGTCCTTTAGCATATGTTTATACATATTTTGTGCTATTCAAGGTATAATGTTAATTGTGTAGGAATCTCTGGCTCGAGTCAATTTGTAGTGAAACCAAAGGCAAAACGCGTGTGTTTGATGACCAAGGAAAAAGAGCAAGCTGAACACTAGCAGAGCGTGGTCGTGCTCTGTCCCACTGATCTTTCCAGCCTGGAGAACAAGTTGGCGAAATTCTGGCACAGGGGTTGTCCCAGGTAGAACACGGTCTCAACACGCTCGTGTTCCTTCCAATGAAAATCTTAGAAAAAAGACATCTTGTCTTCTTCAGGGGTAACACGGGCATGCTGTCCTTTGCATGGGCGTGTACTAGCAGAGCACGGGGGGACGCACTACCATGCCGCATCGCAGATTATCCCGGGTTTTGCACACATGCAAATCTCCGTAAAGAACAAGGGTTGAACACGACCATGTCCAGACCGTATCGGGACTGAAACTACCTTTTCAACTCCAAATTCTAGGGTTTCTTTCTCATCTTTGTTCGGGGATTCTTCTCTCCACCGGGAGGACTTTGATGAGATCGAAGATCAGGCTTCACTACACCACCTAAGGAGATAAAGGATGAGTTGGATGCACTTGAGAAGTGGAGTTAGCACACAGAGCTCGCCAAGGAAGATCATCTAGAGAAGAGAATGGAGCCATGCCTTCCTCTTGTTGTTCTTTTATTGTTTCTTCCTTGTTGTACCCACCCATGAGAGGCTAACTGGCAATAGTGCCTTGAGGTTGTGAACTCAGATGATTTGTATGCTTTAACACTTGCATTTATTATTCTATGTAGTTCTTTTGATTCTTGTGTTTAATCTTGTGTTTGCATAACTCGATGTGTTTGAATTGCACATTTTCTTGTGTAAAACTCAGTGTGTGTCTTGTCCAGCAAGAAACCCACAATTACCTTCACAAAACTCGGTGTATTTGAGAACCATAGATGTAACATTGCTTGTGAACACACACACGAATCATAGAATGTATCTGGTATGCATTAAGGGTAAGATAACATGCAATAATCTGTAGGAATCACCCTGGGGCATTACTCTCTTGCTGTTGTAACACTCGGTCATAGTTACCCATCACCTTCACCATTCAATATTTTTTTATTATTCTTCATTTCAACTATCTCTCAACTTGTGATTCACAAGACATTAGAGGAGAAATTAGTACTTTGAGTCCTATTCCGTGAGGTTCGATAATCCTACCCCTTAGGGGGTACCACTTGTGTGCGACCCGTGCACTTGCAGAGAACACATAAAAAACATTGGATTATTTTTTTGAACAAAAAATAAGAGATATTACTATAGAAAAAATAGGATTTGGGTTTTGATTCAAATATAATAGACATTCTGAAAAGAAAACAAAAGATTAGGGTTTTGATTCAAAAATAGTGTTAGCGTTTTGATTGAAAACATAGGATTTTTGTTTTGATTAAAAAATAATAGACACTCCGAAAAGAAAGTGAATGATTTTGGTTTTGATTGAAAAACAATAGACATTCCTACAAGAAAATATAGGATCAGGGTTTTGACTAAGAAAAGTAAGACATTGCAGAAAAACCAAAGGATATGGGTTTTGATTCAAAACTGAAAAATAGGACACATTCTAAAAAGTAAACATAGGATTATGCTTTTGATTAAAACACAATAGGCATTCCGAAAAGAAAAGAAAGAATTATGTTTTTTATTAAAAAATAGGAGACATTTCGAAAATGAAAAATAGTTAGGGTTTTGATTAAAAATTGATAAATAGGAGACGCTAATAAAAGAAATCATAGAATTCGGATTTTTTTTGTTTTTGTTTTTTTTGCAAAATAGGAGTCATTTCAAAAAAAAAGTTAGAATGAAGGTTTTGATTAAAAAAATAATAGACATTCGAAAAAGAAAACAAAAGATTCGGGTTTTCATTCAAACTGAAAAATATGACATATTCGGAAAAAAAATATAGGATTAGTGTTTTGATACAAAAAGTGGAGATATTAATATAAGAAAAACATAGGATTAGGGATTTCATTCAAAACTATAAAATTATGTTTTGATTCGCATATAGTAGCCATTCTGAAAATAAAACATAGGATTGGGGTTTTCAATGAAAAATATGTGACATTCTGAAAAGAAAACATAGGATTAGGATTTTGATTCAAATATAGTAGGCATTATAAAATGAAAATATAGAATTAATGTTTTTATTGAAAAATAGTATACATTACTATAAGAAAACATAGGATTAGGATTTTGATTAAAAACACTAGTCCTATGTTTTCTTATAGTAATGTCTCCTATCAAAAATAGGGTTATGAATCAAAACCCTATACCTATCCTTCTGAAAAGAAATAATGAATTTAGGATTTTGATTCAAAACTAAAAAATAGTACACATTCCAAAAAATAAAATATAGTATTAGAGTTTTCATTCAAAAATAGAAAACATTTCAAAAATAAAATAAATGATGAGGATTTTGATTGAAAAATATTAGATATTCTAAAAACAAAACATAGGTTAGTGTTTTGATTCGAAACTGATAAATAAGAAACATTAAGAAAAGAAAACATAAGAATAGGTGTTTGATTTAAAGATATGAGATTACTAAAAGAAAAAATAGGAATAGAGTTTTGAATAAAATATCGTAGGCATTCCGAAAAGAAAATATATGATTAGAGTTTTAGTTGAAAAATAGGAGACATTACTATAAGAAAACGTAGGATTACGCTTTTGAATGAAAAATAGGAGACATTACTATAACAAAACATAGGATTAGCATTTGAATGAAAAATAGGAGACATTAAATAGCAGACATTACTATAAAAAAAACATAGGATTAAGGTTTTGATTCAAAATTAGTAGACATTCTAAAAAAAAAAACATAGAATTGGGTTTTGATTGAAAAATATGAGGCATTTCGAAAAGAAAACATATTATTAATGCTTTGATTGAAAAATAGCATATATTACCAAAAGAAAACATAAGATTAGAGTTCTGATTAAAAAATAGGAGGCATTTGAAAAAAAAATTAGGCTTAGGTTTTGATTAAAAAACATGAGAGATTATGAAAAGAAAACACACGATTATTGTTTTGATTAAAAAAATAGAAGACATTTCCAAAATAAAACATAAGGTTAGGGTTTTAATTAAAAATATAGGAGGCATTCAAAAAGACAAACTTAGTAATAGGATTTTAATGAAAAAATATGACACATTACGAAAATAAACATTCGATTATAGTTTCGATTAAAAAATAGTAGACATTCCCAAAAGAAAATATCAGATTAGGGTTTTGGTTGAAAAATAAGAGACATTACTATTAAAAAAATGTTGGATTAGGATTTTGATACAAAAATAGTATATAATCCGAGAAGAAAACATAGGATTAGGGTTTTGATTAAAAATATTAGACATTACTCTAAGAAAACAAAGAAATATGGTTTCGATTGAAAAATAGGAGACATTGTAAAATGAAAACATAGGATTAGGGTTTTGATTAAAAAAATAAGAGGAGACATTACAATAAAAAAATATTGGATTAGGGGTTTGATTAAAAACAGAAAAATAGGGGACATTCCCAAAAGAAGATGTAGGATTAGAGTTTTGATTTAAAAAAAGCAGACATTTTTAAAATTAATCATACGATTAGGGTTTGATTTAAAAATAGCATACATTCCCAAAAGAAAACATAGGATTAGGGTTTTCATTCAAAGCTGATAAATAGGAGACATTAAGAGAAAGAAAACATAAGATTCGGGTTTTGATTGAAAAATAGGAAATATGCCGAAAAGAAAACCGAGGATTAGTATTTTGATTAAAAAATCAGAAACATTACGAAAGAAAACATAGGATAAGGATTAGGAATTTTATTTAAAAATAGAAGACATTATGAAAAGAAAACACAGGATTATTGTTTTGATTAAAAGATAGGAGACATTACGAAAATTTAGGTAACATTCCAAAAAGAAAGAATACAATTAAGGTTTTAGTTGAATAATCGCAGACATATCGACAAGGAAATATAGGATTAGTCTTTTGATTAAAAATTTGACATGACGGAAAGAAAACACATGATTATTGTTTTGATTAAAAAATAGCAGATATTCCCAAAAGAAGACATAAGATTACGGTTTTGATTTAAAAATAGGAGGCAATAAAAAATAAACTTAGGATTAGGATTTTGATTAAAAAATATGAGACATTACAAAAAGAAAACATAGGATTAATGTTTTGATTCAAAAATTGCAGGCATTCTCAAAGTAAAAGTATAAGATTAGGGTTTTGATTAAAAAATTCGAGGCATTCTGAAAGAAATCATAGGATCAGGATTTTTATTCAAAAATAGGAGCCATTACGAAGAGAAAACATAGATTAGGATTTTTATTGAAAAATATGTGACATAGGATTAGGATTCTGATTGAAAAATACGAGATATTTCTATATAAGAAAGATATGATTAGGGTTTTGATTAAACACCAAAAAATCTTGGACATTTTTAAAAGAAAACTTAGGATTAGGGCCTTGATTAAAAAATAGGAGGCATTTCCAAAAGAAAACGTCGGATTATCATTCTTATTCAAAAATAGCAGACATTCTCACAAGGAAATATAAGATTACGGTTTTGATTGAAAAATGACACATTTTGAAAAGAAAGCATATGATTCAAGTTTTGATTGAAAGATAGGATTAGTAATGTTTCTTTTGGAAATGTTCCCTACTTTTCAAAAATATGAGACATTTTGAAAAAAAAAACATAAGATTAGGACTAGGGTTTTTATATAAAATAGTAGACATTCCGAAAACAAAAGCATAGGATTAGGGCACTAATTCAAAAGGAGGAGCCATTTTGAAAATAAAGCATAGGATTAAGGTTTTGATTGAAAAAAAATTAAATATTACCAAAATAAAAGATAGGATTTTTTTTAATTCAACAATAGTAGACATTCCCAAAAGTAAATATAAAATTAGGGTTTTGATTAAAAAATAAGAGGCATTAAAAGAAAACCCTTAGGATTTGGTTTTTGACTAAAAATATGAGAACTTACGAAAAGAAAACATACGATTATTGTTTTGATTCAAAAATAGCAAGCAATTTTTAAACAAACATAAGATTAGGTTTTGATTAAAAAACAAGAGTCATTTTGATAAGATAGTAAAGGATTAGAATTTTTATTCAAAAATAGGAGACATTATGAAAATAAAACATAGGCAGACATTCCCAAATAAAAATGAGGCATTCCAAAAAGAAAAAACAAAAGATTAGGCCTTTGATTCAAAACTAAAAAATAGGACACATTCTTAAAAGAAAACATAGGATTAGGATTTTGATTCAAAAATTGAAGACATTCCAAAAAGCAAAGAAAGGATTAGGTTTTTCATGGAAAAATAGGATGCATTACGAAAACATAGGACAAGGGGTTTGAATGAAAAATAGGAGACAATATATAAGAAAAGATAGGATGGTTTTATTCAAAAATAGTAAAAGTTTTGAAGAGAAAAACATAGGATTAGGGTTTTGATTGAAAAATATGAGACATTTTGAAAAAAAAATAGAATTGATATTTCAATTTAAAAGTTGGTGACATTATGAAATGAAAACATAGGATATTAATATTTATTAAAAAAATAGTAGACATTCTTAAAAGAAAACATACAATTAGCGTTTTGATTGAAAAAATATGAGACATAGTGAAACGAAAGCATAGGATTCAGGTTTTGAATGGAAAATAGGTGGCATTATGGAAAGAAATCATAACATTAGGGTTTTGATTAAAGATAGAAAAATAGAGCACGTTCCCAAAAGCAAAACACAGATTTAGGGTTTTGATTCAAAAATAGCAAACATTCCGAAAAGAAAAACATAGGCTTATGGTTTTGATTCAAAAATAGAAGGCGTTCCAAAAAGAAAACATAGGATTAGGGATTTGATTAAAAAATAGGAGGCATTACCAAAAAAACTTAGAATTAGGGTTTGAAAAAAAAATATTAAACACTACGAAAAGAAAACATACGATTATTATTTTGATTTTAAAAATAGCAGCCAATCGCAAAAGAAAATATAAGATTAGGGATTTGATTCAAAAATAGAAGGTGTTCCGAAAAGAAAACATAGGATTAAAATTTTTTTTATTAAAAATAACAGTCATTCAGAAAGCTATGAGACATTACAAAAAGAAAACATAGGATTATTGTTTTAAGTAAAAAATAACAAACATTACCAAACTAAAACATACCATTAGGGTTTTGATTACAAAATTTGAGAAATTCCTAAAAAATCTTTGAATTAGGATTTTGTTTAAAAAAATATGAGGCATTACGAAAGGAAAACACATGATTATTGTTTTGATTGAAAAAATAGCAGGCATTGCCAAAAAAAACATAAGATTATTGTTTTGATTCAAAAATAGGAGGCATTCAAAAAAAGAAAAATATAGGATTAGGATTTTTATTCAAAAATAGCAGGCATTACGAAAACAAAACATAAGCAGAGATTCCTGAAACAAAAGATAGGATTACGGTTTTGATTGAAAAATGAGACATTTCAAAAGGAAAACAAAGGATTAGTGTTTTGATTCAAAACAGAAAAAATTGACACATTCTGATAAGAAAACATATGTTAGGGTTCTGATTCAAAACTAATTAATAAGAGGCATTCAGAGAAGAAAACATAGTATTAGTGCTTTAATTCAAAAACTAGGAGACATTACGAATTGAAAACATTGGATTATGGTTTTTATTCAAAAAATAGTAGACATTAAAAAAAAACGTAGAATTAGGGTTTCAATTCAAAAATAGGAGACATTACTATAAGAAAACATAATATTACGGTTTTAATATAAAAATAGTAGACATTGTTAAATGAAAACATTGAATTAGGGTTTGATTGAAAAATATGAGACATTTCTAAAAGAAAGCATAGGATTAGAGTTTTGATTGAAAAATATGAGACATTACTATAAAAAAAATAGGCTTAAGTTTTTGACTAAAAAATAGGTGACATTCCGAAAGAAAACAAAGGATTAGAGTTTTGATTCAAAACTGAAAAATATGACACATTTCGAAAAGAAAACATAGGATTAGGGTTTTATTTCAAAAATTGTAGATATTCTGAAAATAAAAGAAATGATTAGGTTTTGATTGAAAAATAAGAGACATTACTATAAGAAAATATAGGATTATGATTTTGATTCAAAAAAAAATAAAGACAATCGAAAAAGAAAACATAGGATTATGTTTTTAAATAAAAAAATACGACAGTATAATGGTTTTGATTCAAAAATAGGAGACATTACTATAGAAAAAAATAGGATTTAGATTATGAATGAAAACTAAGAGATATTACTATAATAAAATATAGGATTAGGATTTTAGTTGAAAAATAGCAGATATTCTCAAAAGAAAACATAGGATTAGGGCTTAGAATGAAAAATAGGAGACATTGCTATAAACAAACATAGGACTAGGGTTTTCATTAGAAATAGAAAAATAGGTTCATTTCCAAATGAAAACATAGCATTAGGGGTTTGATTCAATAATAGGAGCAATTGCGAAAAAGGAAACATAGGATTATGGTTTTGATTCAAAAATTAAAAATGTTAGACATTACAAAAACAAAACATAGGAGTTTTGTTTAAATTCACAAATAGCAGATATCGAATCAAGGCTTTTATTCAAGTATAGTAGGCATTTCAAAAAGAAAACATAGGATTATGATTTTGATTGAAAAATAAGAGACATTACTATAAGAAAACATAGGATTAGGATTTTGATTAAAAAAAATTAAACATTCCAAAAAGAAAACATAGCATTACTGTTTTGATTCAAATATAGTATTCATTCAAAAAATAAAACAAAGGATTAGTGTTTTGATTTAAAATATGAGACATTACGAAAATAAAACATAGGATTAGGGTTTTGAATAAATTTGATAAATAGGAGACGCTAATAAAAGAAATCATAGAATTCGGATTTTTTTTGTTTTTGTTTTTTTTTGCAAAATAGGAGTCATTTCAAAAAAAAAGTTAGAATGAAGGTTTTGATTAAAAAAATAATAGACATTCGAAAAAGAAAACAAAAGATTCGGGTTTTCATTCAAACTGAAAAATATGACATATTCGGAAAAAAAATATAGGATTAGTGTTTTGATACAAAAAGTGGAGATATTAATATAAGAAAAACATAGGATTAGGGATTTCATTCAAAACTATAAAATTATGTTTTGATTCGCATATAGTAGCCATTCTGAAAATAAAACATCGGATTGGGGTTTTCAATGAAAAATATGTGACATTCCGAAAAGAAACATAGGATTAGGATTTTGATTCAAATATAGTAGGCATTATAAAATGAAAATATAGAATTAATGTTTTTATTGAAAAATAGTATACATTACTATAAGAAAACATAGGATTAGGATTTTGATTAAAAACACTAGTCCTATGTTTTCTTATAGTAATGTCTCCTATCAAAAATAGGGTTATGAATCAAAACCCTAAACCTATCCTTCTGAAAAGAAATAATGAATTTAGGATTTTGATTCAAAACTAAAAAATAGTACACATTCCAAAAAATAAAATATAGTATTAGAGTTTTCATTCAAAAATAGAAAACATTTCAAAAATAAAATAAATGATGAGGATTTTGATTGAAAAATATTAGACATTCTAAAAACAAAACATAGGTTAGTGTTTTGATTCGAAACTGATAAATAAGAAACATTAAGAAAAGAAAACATAAGAATAGGTGTTTGATTTAAAGATATGAGATTACTAAAAGAAAAAATAGGAATAGAGTTTTGAATAAAATATCGTAGGCATTCCGAAAAGAAAATATATGATTAGAGTTTTAGTTGAAAAATAGGAGACATTACTATAAGAAAACGTAGGATTACGCTTTTGAATGAAAAATAGGAGACATTACTATAACAAAACATAGGATTAGCATTTGAATGAAAAATAGGAGACATTAAATAGCAGACATTACTATAAAAAAATCCTATTTCTATGTTTTCTTTAGGGAATGCCTGCTATTTTTGAATGAAAGCCATAAACCTATGTTTTGTTTTGGAAATGTCTCCTAATTTTCTATTTTAATAGAAACCCTAATCCTACGTTTTCTTAAAGTAATGTCTCTTATTTTTCAATGAAAACATTAATATGATGTTTTCATTTTAGAATATCTCATATTTTTCAATCAAAATCTTTATCGTATGTTTTCTTTTCTGAATGTTTCCTATTTTTGAATTAAACCCCTAATTTGATGTTTTCTTTTTGAAATGTCTTATATTTTTCAATCAAAACACCAATCCTATGTTTTCTTTCCAAAATGTTTACTATTTTTTAATCAAAAAACCAAACCCTATGTTTTCTTATAGTAATGTCTCCTATTTTTCATTCAAAGCCCTAATCGTATGTTTTATTATAGTAATGTCTCTTATTTTTCAATCAAAAACATTATCCTATGTTTAGGCATAGGAATGTCTTCAATTTTTAAATCAAAAGAGAAATCCTTTCTTTTCTTTTCGAAATGTGTGCTTTTTTAAATCAAAAGCCTAATCCTATGTTTTATTTTCGTAATGTTTCCTATTTTTCAGTTTTGAATAAAATCTTTAATCTTTTGTTCTTTTTGGAATGTCTCATTTTTTTAAAATCAAAACAAAAATCCTATCTATTGTTTTGCGAATCTTTGCCCATGTTTTCTTTTCGTAATGCATCTTATATTTGAATAAAAACTCCAATCCTATATTTTCCTTTCGTAATAACTTCTATTTTTGAATCAAAACCGCAATCTTATGTTTCTTTTTGGAATGTCTGCTATTTTTTAATCAAGACAACAATCGCATGTTTACTTTCCGTAATGTCTCATGTTTTTTAGTCAAAACGCTAATCCTAAGTCTTTTGTTGGAATGCCTCCTATTTTTTAATCAAATCCCTAATCTTACGTTTTCTTTTGGGTTTGTCTGTTATTTTTCAATCAAAACAATAATCCTATGTTTTTTTTCGTAATGTCTCATATTTTTCAATCAAAACATTAATCCTATGTTTTCTTTTCAGAATGGCTCATATTTTTTAATCAAAACACTAATGCTATGTTTCCTTATGGTAATGTTTGCTATTTTTGAATCAAAACCATTAACCTATGTTTTCTTTTATAAATGTCCACCATTTTTTTTAATCTAAACACTAATCCTGTTTTCTTATAGCAATGTCTCCAATTTTTCAATCAAAACCTTAATGTTATGTTTTCTTTTCGTGATGTCTCATATTTTTCAATCAAAAGCGTAATCTTATGTTTTGCTTTCGAAATTTCTCCTATTTTCTGAAACAAAAACCTAATCCTATGTTTTATTTTGCAATATCTCCTATTTTTCTATTAAAACCCTAATCCCTTGTTTTCTTTTTGAATGTCTCCTATTTTCATTTAAAACCTAATCCTATGTTTTGTTAGAGCAATGTCACCTATTTTCCAATCAAAACCCGAATCCTTTGTTTTCTTATAGGAATGTATTCTATTTTCAATCCAAAACCTAATCCTTTATTTTTTCTTTAGCAATGCCTGCTATTTTTTAATTAAAACCTTAATCCTATGTTTTTTTTTTTTTTGGAACGTGTCATATTTTTCAGTTTTTAATCAAAGCCCTAATCATTTGCTTTTTTTCAAAATGTCTCATTTTTTTTAATCAAACCCTAATACTGTCTTTTGTCTTGGGAATCTTTGGCTATGTTTTCTTTTCTCAATGCCACCTATTTTTGAATAAAAATCCTAATCGTATGTTTTTTTTTTCATAATGCCTTCTTTTATTGAATAAAAACCCTAATCTTATGTTTTATTTTGGGAATGACTGCTATTTTTGAATAAAAACAATAATCATATATTTTCATTTCGTAATGCCTCATATTTTTTATTCAAAACCCTAATCCTAAGTTTATTTGTAATGCCTCAAATTTTTTAATCAAGACACTTATCTTATATTTTATTTTGTAAATGTCTGTTATTTTTTAATCAAAGCTATAATCATATGTTTCTTTTTGGTAATGTCTCATATTTTTCAATCATAACACTAATCCTATGTTTTCTTTTCGAAATTGCTCGTATTTTTTAATCAAAACTTTTATCCTATGTTTTTTCTTTTGCGAATGTCTACTGTTTTTGAATCAAAACCTAAATTCTACTCTTCTTTTTTCGGAATGTCTACTATTTTTAAATCAAAACCCTAATCCTATATTTTCTTATAATAATGTCTCTTATTTTTAAAATCAAAACAGTAATACTATGTTTTTTTTTTTAGGAATGCCTACTATATTTGAATCAAAACCCTAATCCTTTTTTTTCTTTTCAAAATATTCCTATTTTTTAATAAAAACCTCATAATTTTTTTTTCAGAATGCCTGCCATTTTTTAATCAAAACAATAATCGTATGATTTCTTTTCCTAATGCCTCATTTTTTTTAATCGAAACACTAATACTAATTTTTGTTTTGGAAGGCCTCCTATTTTTTAATCATCACCATAATCTTATGTTTTACTTTTGTTAATGTCTTCTATTTTTTAATAAAAACAATAAACCTATGTTCTTTTCGTAATGTCTCATTTTTTTCTATCAAAATCCTAATCTTATTTTTTTCTTTTACAAAAGTGTACTATTTTTATTCAAAACCATAATCCTATGTTTTCTTTTGGGAATGCCTGCTATTTTTGAATAAAAAATCTAATGCCATATTTTGTTTTCGTAATGTCAACATTTTTGAATTAAAACCTTAATCCTATGTTTTCTTATGGAAATGTTTCCTATTTTCAAATCAAAACCCTAATCCTATGTTTCTTTTCAGAATGGCTACTATATTTTCATCAAAACATCTAATCCTATGTTTTTTTTTTTCGAAATATTTAATATTTTTCAATCAAAAGCCTAATCCTTTTTTTTTTCTTTTCTAAATATTTGCTATTTTTGAAAGAAAACCCTAATCCTATGTTTTCTTTTTGCAATGTGTCCTATTTTTCAGTTTTGAATCTAACCCAAAATCCTTTGTTTTCTTTTCAGAATGTTTCATTTTTTTTAATCAAAACCATAAAACTATCTTTTGTTTTGGGAATGTCTACTATTTTTTAATCAAAACCCTAATTATATGTTTTCTTTTTAGAATGTTTTCTATTTTAAAATAGAAATCATAATCCTATGTTTTTTTATCGTAATGACTCCTATTTTTGAATTAAAACCATAATCCTATGTTTCTATTTCACATTGTCTTCTATTGTTCAATTAAAAAACTAATTCTATGTTTTCTTTTCGGAACATCTCCTATTTATCGGTCTTCAATCAAAACAATAATCCTATGTTTTATTTTTGGAATGTCTCCTATTTTTCAATCAGTACACTAATCCTATGTTTTCCTTTCAGAACGTCTCCTATTTTTTAATCTAACCTTAAGCCCATGTTTTTTTCCGGAATGTCTCCTATTTTTTAGTTTTGAATGAAAACCCTAATCTTTTGCTGTCTTTTTGTAACGTTTCCTATTTTTTAATCTAAACCCTAATCCTACGTTTTCTTTTCGACATGTCTCCTATTTTTCAAATAAACCACTAATCCTTTGTTTTCATTTCTAAATGCCACCTAAATTTCGTTTTTCAATCAAAAACCTAATCCTATTATTTCATCTTGGAATGCCTTGTTGTTTGTAATCAAAACCCAAATCTTTTGTTTTCTTTTTCGAATATCTACTATTTTTTAATCAAAAAAATAATCCTATGTTTTCTTTTCGTAATGTCTCATAGTTTTTAATCAAGATCGTAATCATAGACTTTCTTTTCACAATGTCTACTATTTTTCAATCAAAACCATAATCCTATGTTTTCTTATAGTCATGTCTATTAGTTTTCAATCAAAATCCTAATCCTATGTTTTCCTTTTAGAATGCCTATAACATTTCAATCAAATTACTATTCTATATTATAAAAAGAAAACATACGATTATAATTTGGAATCTGAAAACCCCAAACCTATGTTTCCTTTTCAAAACTGATAAATAAAAGACATTAAGAAAAGAAAACATAGGATTCATGTTTTTTTTTTTTTTTTTGCAAAATAGGAGACATTATGAAAAGAAAACCTAGGATAACTGTTATGATTTAAATATATTAGGCATTTAAAAAAAAAGACATAGGATTACGGTTTTGATTGAAAAAAAAAAACAAGAGACATTACTATATCAAAATAAAGGATTAGGGTTTTCATTAAAAACTAAAAAATAGCGGACATTTCAAAAAGAAAACGTAAAATTACAGTTTTGATTAAAAAATAGTAGGCATTTAAAAATTAAACATAGAATTAGGATTTAGTTTCAAAAATAGCAGACATTCCAAAAATAAATAAAGGATTAGGTTTTTTATTGAAAAATAAGAGCCATTCCTAAAAGAAAACATAGGTAGAGTTTTGATTGAAAACTGATAAATAGGAGACATTCTAAAAGGAAAACATAAGATTATGGTTTTGATTCAAATATAGTAGACATTCAAAAAAGAAAATATAGGATTATAGTTTTGATTGAAAGAGACATTACTACAAGAAAACTTAATATTAGGGTTTTGATTAAAAAATAATAGACATTTTGAAAAGAAAAAACAAAGGATTAGGGTTTTGATTGCAAAATATGAGAAATTTGGAGAAAAAAAAAGACATAGGATTAGGGTTTTAATTCAAAAATAGGACACTACTATAAGAAAAAATAATTTGGGTTTTGATTCAAAAAGAGTAGACATTAAAAAAAGAAAAATATAGGATTAGTGTTTTTCTTGATAACTATGAGACATTCCAAAAAGAAAACGTAGGATAAGGGTTATCATTAAAAAATGAAAAATAATGGACATTTCCAAAAGAAAACATAGGATTAGGATTTCTATTTATATATAGGATTAGTAATGTTTTCTTTTCGAAATGTCTCCTTTTTTTTTTTTAATATATAAGACCTTTCAAATATTACGGTTTCAATTAAAAACCAAACATTGGGGAACATTTCCATAACAAAACATAAGATTGCTTTTTTGATTAAAAAAAAAGAGGCATTCCAAAAAGAAAACAAAGGATTAGGGTTTTGAATAAAAACTGAAAAATAGGACGAATTTAGAAAAGAAAATATAGGATTACGATTCTAATTAAGAAAAAGTAGACATTCTAAGGAAAAAAAAGATTATGCTTTTGATTAAAAATAAGAGACATTCCGAAAAGTAAACAAAAGATCAGTGTTTTGATTAAAAAATAGTAGACATTTCTGAAGTAAAAAAAATGATTAGTATTTTGATTAAAAAATAGGAGACATTACAAAAAAAAACAATTGATTTGGGTTTTGATTCAAAACTGATAAATAGGACACATTCCAAAAGAAAAACATAAGATTAACATTTTGATTGAAGTATAGGAGACATTCCAAAAAAAAAATATAGGATTACAGTTTAGATTCAAATATAGTAGCTATTCCAAAATGAAAATGTTGAATTGTTGTTTTGATTGAAAATAGGAGACATTACTATAAGAAAACATAGGATTATTATTTTGATTCAAAGATAGCAGACATTCGGAAAAGAAAACATAAGATTAGAGTTTTCATTGAAAAATATGAGATATTTCAAAAAGATAAAAATAGGATTAGTGTTTTGATTGAAGGATAGGAGACATTACTATAAGAAAATCATAGGATTAGGTATTGATTAAAAAATAGTAGACATTAAGAATTAAAAACATAAGATTTGGGTTGTGATTGAAAGGTAGACATTCCGAAAAGAAAACATAAGATTATGATTTTTATTCAAAACTAGAAGGCATTATCCATGTGCTAACCCCACCTCTCTTGAAGCCTCCAACTCGTCCTTGGTCTTCTTAGGCGGTGTTGTGAAGCTTGATCTTCATCCTCATCAAAATTCTCTCGGTGGAGACAAGAGTCCCCGAACAAAGATGAAGTGAAACCCTAAAATCTACAGTTAAAAAGGAAATTTTGGGGCCCCACACGGTCATGACAGGGTCTTGTTCTGCCCGTGTACTTTTCTGGGAATACTTTGAGTGAAACTCCTGAGATTTACAGTGATGACTGCATGGCCGTGCAACCTCCGTGTCAGTTGGCGCACGCCCGTGTAACCAGCACCGTGCCCGTGTTACTTCTGCAGGAGATTTTTCTGAGATTTGTAGCACTACGGACACGGTCCTGAGATTTTCCTAAGATTTGCAGCACTATGGACATGATATAAAATGCAGTCATCAAATGCCCCCATGCTTGAATTGTTACTTGTCCTCAAGCAATTCAAATAAACACAATGAAAATACAGATGAGTGTAACACTTCTGATCTCAAATGATCGGTAAATCTTAAAGCAAAGAAGGAGCAAAAAGTGTTAGAAAACCACGAGCGAATTACATAAGGCTCCCCTCTACTTCAAAGACCGCGTGTGTGTGCAAGACCACAAGAGTATGTGCCCCAAAGTCTTAAGGACTCTACTAACCAATTCACTCTATTTACACTAAACACAATGGGTAGTAGCTTCATACACCCTAGTGGTACCATTTTCCGTTGGTAGGTTAACAAATGTACACTTGTAATGCCCAAAATTCGACTATTCAAGGGTGGCTTTCACTCAACTAGGACGATAGCTCTTTCTACCATCTTTTTACACACCACAATCAAAATTTTGACTGGTAAGGTATCCCGAGACCATAATCCGACTTTCCATGGTTTTTTTTAGAACACAAGAATCAAATAAGACGAGCGACACCACACTTCGGCTAAAGTGAGCTAATGTTCGGTCTAAAAAGCAGAAGAGAGTCTACAATTAGGCTCAAATGGTTCCTAACACACTTATGTCCTCCTAACTTCAAGCCATACCAAACAAACAATCATGGATCATCATTAGTAAAGCACTCATCAATCACAAGCATGCAACCCTCCCCCACACTTGAAACCTACATTGTCCTCAACGTAGTAATGAATGCCATGCAACATGATAATTGGGGACACAAATATAAAGTGAGGGTGTGAAGGTCTTCCCTGAACATGGAGAGTGATGGTGCCGCTCTCGCATGCGTGCTATTCAATCCCAAATCCACATACACGGAGAGTGATGTTGCCGCTCTCAATGTGTTGCCAAATCAACTCCCAGCAACCAACACACACCTGAGATGTAGAGAGGCACATAAGTGAAGAACACATAACACAAAATAGGAGCTAAAATAAAATGCTTAAAGTAAACAAACCAAAATGCCAATAAAGCAAGGGACTCTCCTTGCCACTAGATTGAATAGTACAAACTGCATCAAGGAGAATAACATAACATGCTGAAAATATAAATAAATTAAAGGAAGTAGACACAGTGATCAATGGTCAAGGTGTGGCGTTGTCATCCTGTGAGTCACAGCAAGTCTGGGAATCGTTGTCGGACTGAGAGTCACTGCCGGATTGAGACTCGCTGTCCGAATGAGAATCAGAAGCAGCAGGGGTAGCAGGGACCACTATCTGTGGAGCAGAAGGACCAGTGGTATCTGCGGAAGGATGATGCGATGGGCGCTCAGGGGATATCAGTTCGGGTGATAGACGGATAACCAAGTGCTTAGCAATGCGGGTCATACTCCTCTGTAGCCAGCGGGACGTGGCTATAAACAAGTGATTGGACCTAGCTGCAGAGAAGAAGTGTGATGTGGTGACGATCAGCGCGGGGCGAGTAGAGGTGCCTGGCCGGGGCCGTCTGAATCTGACGTAGCATCTCATGGATCACAATGTCTTAATAGTAATGGGGGATAATCCCCTGACCACCAGCATCATTCTAGTGCCTTGAAGAATACCCATATGTCGCACCATTGGGTAATATACGGGCCGAAAAATAGGGCGCCATTGCGGGGGTTCGTCCCTTGGCGAGAGATGGTTACCATGGCGTCGTAGCCCAGGTGAAGATGGAACCCGTCCACCATGCTCAATAAGAAGTCAAACTCGGGCAAACTGACAACCCCCGTACTCTCCCCACGCCCTGTCAATGTGTGACTGCGTAAGAAGTATAAATAACATAGCGCGGGTGAGCGAGGTGTAGTTATGATAAGTGCTCGAGCTAAAGTAATATGAATTATTATTTTCTTACATTGAGCATTACTTTTCTCAGATTTTATCATTAATTCTTGTGCATTTGTGTTCTTTTGTGCATGTAGGGTTGTGGAGCAAATTTAGAGAAGAAAGAGCAAAATTAGGTCATGTTCAACGTTGTTGGGGAGTTCTTGGATCAAGTAAGGAACAAGGCACGAGTCTAGACTTGTGAGTGTGTACCAACCTCCAATAGGTGCACAAAGACAGTCACACTAATAAAAGTCTAACCCGTGCACAAAGGCAGTGCTCAGATTAGGGTTTGATTGAAAATTATGAGACATTACTATAAGAAAACATAAAATTAGGATCTTGATTTAAAAATAGTTGACATTCCGAAAAGAAAACATAGGGTTATTGTTTTGATTGAAAAATATGAGACATTTTGAAAAGAAAACATAGGACTAGGTTTTAATTGAAAATAAGAGACATTACTATAAGAAAAGATAGCATTAGTGTTTTGATTAAAAGCAAAAAAATATGGGACATTTTCCAAAGAAAACATAGGATTTGACTTTTTATTAAAAAATAGTTGATATTCCCGAAAGAAAACATAAGATTAGGGTTTTATTTAAAAAATATGGGACATTACGAAAAGAAAACATAGGATTTTTTTTCTGAGTCCAAAATAGCAGACATTCCAAAAAGAAAACATAAGATTATGGTTTTGATTAAAAAGTTAGAGGCATTCTAAAAAAACCTTAGGATTAGGGGTTTGATTAAAAAATATGCGACATTACGAAAAGAAAACATATGAATATTGTTTTGATTAAAAACTAGCAGATATCCTAGAAAGAAAACATAGTATTCGAGCTTTGATTCAAAAATAGAAGGCATTCCGAAAAGAAAAACATATGATTCAAATTTTATTCAAAAATTTGTGGCATCACTAAAAGAAAACATAGGATTAGGCTTTTCATTGGAAATTAGTAGGGATTCAATAAAAAAGGCAAAGGATTAAGGTTTTGATTGAAAAATATGAGACATTCTAAAAAGAAAACAAATGATTAGGGTTTTGATTCAAAATTGAAAAATAGGACATATTCCAAAAAGAAAAGAAAGGATTAGGTTTTTTTATTGAAAAATAGTAGACATTAAGAAAAGAAAATATAGGTTAGGGTTTTGAATCAATACTGATAAATAGGAGACATTAAGAAAGGAAAACATACGATTCAGACTTTGATTAGAATATAGTATGCATTCCAAAAATAAAAAACATAGGATTAGGTATTGATACAAATAAAGTAGGCATTCCGAAAAGAAAACATAGGATTATGGTTATACTTCAAAACTAGAAAATAGGATACATTACTATAAGAAAACATAAGATTTAGGTTTTGATTCAAAAATTGTATACATTCCAAAAATAAAACAAATGATTATTGTTTTGATTAAAAATTAACAGACATTACGAAATGGAAGCATAGGATTAGGATTTGGATTCAAAAATAGGGTCCATTATGAAAAAAAAGCACAAGATTAGGGTTTTGATTAAAAAATATGAGACATTACAAAAATAAAACATAGGATTATCTTTTCGATTCAAAAATAGCAAACATTACAAAAGATAGAAGACTTTCCGAAAATAAAACATAGAATTAGGGTTTTGATTAAAAATTAGCAGATTAGAATTATAATTCAAAAATATGAATGGCTCCTTTTAGGATCAGGATTTTGATTTAAAAATAGTAGACATTCCTAAAAAGACATAACATTACTCATAAATACGAGACATTAAGAAATCATTCCGATTAAAACACTAATAAGAAAGGTAGGAGATGTACAATATTTTTCTAGTTTTAATCAAAACCTTAATCCTGTGTTCCTTTTTTCAATAATGCCTACTATATTTGAATCAAAATCCTAATCATAAGTTTTCTTATATTAATGTCTCCTATTTTTCAATCGTAACGTTAAGAGATATTCCTAAAAGAAAAAATGGATTAGGGTTTTTAATAAAAAATAGGAGACATTCAAAAAAGAAAACATAGGATTAGGGGTTTGATTCAAATATAGTAGGCATTCCAAAAAGAAAACATAGGATTCGGGCTTTGATTGTAAAATAGATGGCATTACTCTAAGAAAAACATAGGATTGAGGTTTAATTCAAAAAAGTAGGCATTCCACAAAAAAAAAACATACAATTATGGTTTTTATTTAAAAATAAGATACATTTCAAAATGAAAATATAGGATTAGTGTTTTGATTTAAAAATAGGAGATATTACTATAAAAAAACATTGGATTAGGGCTTTGAATGAAAAATAGGAGACACTACTGTAAGAAAATATCAGATTATAGTTTTGATTCGAAAGTAGTAGACATTTCCAAAAGAAAACATAAGATTAGTGTTTTGATTTAAAAATAGTAAGAATTTCAAAAAGAAAACATAGGATTAGAGTTTTCATTGAAAAATATGACACATTACTAAATCCTATGTTTCCTTTTGGAAACAACACCCAAATCGTATGTTTTCTTATAATAGTGTCTCCTATTTTTATAAAATAGGCGACATTACTATAAAAAAAATATGAGATTAGGGTTTTGATTCAAAAATAGTAGATGTTACAAAATGAAAAGAAAGGATTAGGTTTTTATTCAAAAATGCCAAACATTCTGAAAAAGGAAACAAATGATTAGGATTTTGATTTAAAACTGAAAAAATAGGACACATTCTGAAAAAAAAAATACATACGATTAGGATTTTGATTGAAAGATAGGAGACATTACAAAATGAAAACATAGGATTAGGGTTTAAATTCAAATATAGTAGGCATTTTGAAAAAAAAACATAGATTGTTATTTTGATTGAAAAATAAGATGAGGCATTACTATAAGAAAACAAAGCATTAGGATTTTGATTCAAACTTGAAAAATATGACACATTCTGAAAAGAAAATATAGTATTAAGATTTTGATTCCTAAGTAGCAGACATTCTGAAAAGAAAAGAAAGGTTAGGTTTTTAATTGAAAAATAAGAGACATTCCGATAAGAAAACATGGCATTTGGCTTTTGGCTTTTGTGTGAAAAAAAAGAGACATTATAAAAAAAAAATAGAATTTGGGGTTTGATTCAAAAATAGAAGACACTCCTAAAAGAAAACAAATGATTAGTGTTTTTGATTCAAAATTTATAAATAGGACATATTCTGAAAAGAAAATATAGGATTATGGTTTTGATTCAATAATAGGAGATATTACTATAAGTAAACATAGGATTAGGTTTTTATTAAAAAATATGAGACACTAGGAAAAGATAAAATAGGATTAGGGTTTTATTCAAAACTATAAAATAGGGTTTTGATTCAAATATAGTAGGCATTGCAAAAAGAAAACATAGGATTTGGGTTTTGATTCAAATTTAGTAGCCATTTCTTAAAAAAAAACATAGGATTAGGGTTTTGATTGAAAAATATGAGACATTACTACAAGAAATCATATGATTAAGGTGTTGATTCAAAACACAAATCCTATGTTTTCTTATAGTAATGTCTCCTACCAAAATATTATTTTGAATCAAATCCCTAATCTTATATTTCCCAAAAAGACATAGGATTAGGTGTTTGATTCTAGAAAATGAGATAGGATTTATGTCTGTATTCATGATGTGTTCTGTGCAAATGTATGGGTCACACACATGTAATAAAGTGGTATCCCATGAGGGGTAGGGTTGTCAGACCACAGGTACTAGACTAAAGTATTGATCTGTCTTCTAATCTCTAGTTAAATACAAACTGAGATTGGTTTAAGGAAAGAAATTAAAAAAAGAAAAGGAAAGAATAGTTAGAATTATCCGGTAGAATAGGATCGAGTGTTTCAATAACAAGAGAGCAATGCCCCAGGATGATTCCTATGATTTATTGTATGCTGACCTACCCTTAATGCCTACTAGGTACATTCTACGGTTCTAGTGTGTGCTCAAAAGCAATGGTGCATCTATAGTTTTCAAAAACACTAAGTTTTGCTAAGGTAACTGTGGGTTTCATACACATCGAGTTTTGCAATCACACATGGCAACTACAACTATGGTAATCCACACACCAAGTTTTATCTAAGCAACTGTACAAATTAAACATATCAAGTTATGCAAATACAGGATTAAACACAAAAACCAAAAGAACTCCGTAGATCATTAGAAACAAGTCTTTAAAGCATACAAAATATCAAAGTTCAATATCCCGGGGTACCGTGGACGGTTAGCCCCTCATAGATGGGTACAACATGGGAGAAACAATCAAAGATCTAAAGAAAGAAGACATGAGTCTCTTCTCCTGAAAATACTCTTCCTAGTTAAGCTCCGTATGCTAGCCCCACTTCTCTAGTGCCTCCAACTCATCCTTGGTCCCCTCAGATGGTGTGGTAAAGCTTGATCTTTGCTCTCATCAACGGCCTCCATGTGGAGAGTGAAACCTTAAAAGCTGGAGTTAAAAAGGCTAATTTCAGGCTCGAAATGGTATAACCACGGTCATTCTTAGGCCATGTTTCTCTTCGAGATTTCTGAGTGAAATGGCTAAGTCAATGGCTGGGAAAATCCGGGGGGAGAAGCACAGTCATGCATCTCTCATGCTATTCTTGCGCACGACCGTGCTAAGGGTATCATGACCGTGCTTCCCCTGACGAGAATAAATTGTCTTCAGCCTCAGATAATCAGGAGGAGGGACATGGATGTGTTGAGCCCATGCTTGGCTTGAGAACACCCCATGATTGAGTTTTCACTAGTTTGTCCTCCAGGATGGAATAATCAGTCGGATAGAGCACAATCGTGCCCTGCCCCTGTTCAGCTTGAGTACTTAGCACATTTTTTCTACTTTGCACGTTTCATCACCTATTTCACTCCAAATTGCTTCGAGCCCCGAAGTCCTGCACAAGGAACAACTATACCCAAAATAGCACCGATTATACACAAAGATATACTGGACAATGAATAAAAGAGTGGATCGAGGGTATAAATAATAAGATATAAAATGCACTCGTTAATTCAAAAATAGTAGACATTCTGAAAAGAAAAGAAAGGATTATGGGTTTTATTGAAAACTAGGAGACATTCCGAAAACAAAACAAAGGCTAGGGTTTTGATTCAAAACTTATAAAAAGGAGTCAATAGAAAAGAAAATATAGGATTATGGTTTGTTTACAAAATAGAAAACATAGGATTAGGGTTTGATTAAAATATAGTAGGCATTTCAAAAAGAAAACATAGGATTAGTGTTTTGATTAACAAAATAGGAGACATTACTATAAGAAAGGATAGGATTATGTTATGATTAAAAAATAGTAGACATTCAGAAAAAAACATAGGGTTAGGGTTTTGATTGAAATATAATAGGCATTCCAAAAGGAAAACATAGGAGGCATCCCCAAAACAAAACATAGGAGTATGGTTTTGAATGAAAAATAGTAGACATTACAGAAAGAAAACATAGTATCAAGGTTTCATTTCAAATATAGTAAGAATTCCAAAAAGAAAACATAGGATTAGGATTTTGTCTAAAAATATGAGACATTACTGTAAGAAAACATAGGATTAGGGTTTTGAATGAAAAATAAGACATTACTATAAAAAATAATAGGATTAATGTTTTGATTCAAAAATAGTAGACATTCTTATAAGAAACCATAGGATTAGTGTTTTGATTGAAAAATAAGAGACATTTTGAAAAGAAAACTTAGGATTATGGTTTTGTTGAAAAATAGTAGGCATTAATATAAGAAAACATAGGATTAGGTTTTTCATTCATAAATAGTAGAAATTAAAAAACGAAAATATAGGATTAGAGTTTTGATTGAAAAATATGAGACATTTCGGAAAGAAAACATAAGATTAGGGTTTTAATTGAAAAATAGGAGATATTGCTATAAGAAACTTAGGATTAGATTTTTTATTCGAAAATAATAGACATTCCCAAAATTCCCAAAACAAAACCTAGGTTTATTGTTTTGATTCAAAAATAGGAGTTATTCCGAAAAGAAAACATAGGATTAGGGTTTTGATTGAAAAATATGAGATATTTCGAAAAGAGAACATAGGATTAGGGTTTTGATTGAAAAGTAGGAGGCATTACTGTGGCAAAGCATAGGATTGGAGTTTTGATCCAAAAATAGTATTCATTCTGAAAAGAAAAGAAAGTATTAGGGTTTTGATTTAAAAATAGGAGATTCGGAAAAGAAAGCAAAGGATTATTGTTTTGACTCAAAACTAAAAAATGGGAGACATTCTGAAAATAAAACATAGGATTATGGTTTTGGATAAAAAAAAATCGCAGACATTCTGACAAAAAAACATAGGATTAGGGTTTTATTTGAAAAATGTTAGACATTACTATAAGTAAATAAAGGATTATGGTTTTGATTAAAAAATGAAAAATATGGGACAGTTCATAAAGAAAATCTTGGATTACAGTGTGGATTAAAAAATTGCAGACATTCTAAAAAAAACATAGCATTACCGTTTTGTTTCAAAAATAACAGAATTTCCAAAAAGAAAAGAAAAGATTAGGTTTTTTATAGAAAAAATTGAGCCTTTACAAAAGGAAAACAATGTATTCGCCGGATACAGTTTTGATTCAAATTCGATAAATAATAGAGATGAAGAAAAGAAAACATAGTATTTGGGTTTTGATTGAAAGATAGAAGACATTGCGAAAAGAAAAACATTGGATTATTGTTATGATTCAAAAATAGGAGGCATTCAAAAAAAAACATAGAATTAGTGTTTCGATTGAAGAATAGGAGACATTACTATTAAAAAATATAGGGTTACGGTTTTGAATAATAAATAGTAGTCATTCCGAAATGAAAAGAAAGGATTAGGGCTTTGATTCAAAAATAGGAGACATTCAGAAAAGAAAACAAAGGATTAGGGTTTTCATTCAAAACAAAAAATAGGACTCATTCTGAAAAGAAAAAAAAATTGGATTATGGTCTTGATTGAAAGAAAGGAGACATTTGACACACGCCTTGCGTGAGTGTTCCACAAGTGCATGGCTCGTCGTACTAATAAAATATACCCTAGTGAGTGGTTAGTTGTATCCTCAGAGAATAGTTCTTAGAAACAAGAGATTTCACTACTTAGCTAAGATGAAATCAATATATCGATGAAATAAAAAATTTAAAAGAATGCAAAGAGAACAATAAAAGTAAAGAGAGGTAATCGATGAGAAAATGGGGCACCCGGACAATGCTCACCCTAGATCTATCGTTTAAGTGCAAGACTAATAGTATACCTCCTAACTGATGTTTAATGAGTCGTAGAAATCCAAAAACAGACGATCCCAAGCCTAAGGTCAGCCGTAACTAGCCCTCTACACTATGCCCCAATGGAAAGGAGTACTTTCAATACCTCACACTGTGTAGGACTGCTTGGGGTTCTAGGGACGCCAAGTGATAGACCCTATTCCCTAATATAGACATAACCCTTTGGTCCAGGGAAAGGCCCTTAGTCACAATTAAGCCCCAGCACTAAGATTCACTACAACACTTCATTCTGTTACTTGCACAACTAAGCCCTAGTGAAGTTCATCTCTTAGCACTTTACTCTTTCATGACCGTAAAGAACTCTTGGAATGTGGAGGTAGGATAAATCACGACGAAAAGAAAGGGGAAGTTCCGCTACCTCTCAACTCACCTTCTCGACCCTCTTCAATCTCGCTTAGTCTAACCCTAATGATACTGTCACACCTTCAATGGATTACCTAGATGGTCACTAAGCTTGACCTACCTGTTCTTACCTCAAGGGGGTTCATGAATGAAAGTTGCCCTTTTACCTACAACTTGAAATCATGACGAGTATAATTTCTTCAAGTTAGAGGGGGAATGATCAAATTTGTTACCACACAAGGGTTTTCCACCCTTACTCCTTTAATGCACTTCCCCACTAGCGTTGAGGCCCCTCTTTTGGCGTTTTCTTGCTCTCTTCATCTTTTGGATCATCCTCTTCATGACTCCCAGGGCAGGTTTCACTTTCTCCACTAGGCCAAGGGATGAAATGTCTTTATTCTCCAAGTCTTGGTCAAGCAACACCTCATACAAGTTCGGACATATCATTTCCTGCACATATTCATCAATTAGCTCATCAGTAGTGTTAAGAAAATATAAAGTGTCATCAAACTCAAGAGAATGTCGCATGACTTCGGTGAGGCAGTAAGTAATCTTGTCATCTCCAACTCTCAAAGTTAATTCCCACCATCCATGTCAATAAGTGCTTTGGAAGTACGTAAGAACGGCCTCCCATGAATCAATGGAACCTCGACATCCTCATACACATTCAACACTACAAAATCCATAGGAAAGATGTACTTGTCGGCCTTTACAAGCACATCCTCGATTATACCCCTCTAATGTCTAACTGATCGGTCGGCTAGTTGGAGCGTCATCCGAGTCGGTCTAGGCTCCCAAGCCCAGCTTTTGAAAGAATGTGTAAGGCATGACATTCATGCTTGCTCCTAAGTCCGCCAATGCCTTCTCTTTAACCAAATCACAGTTATTACAAGGAATGATGAAGCTTCAAGGGTCTTTCTTCTTACTCAGTATATTCTTTTGCAACACAGCCGAGAAAGTAGCACCTAAGATCACAGATGCACTCTCCTCTAACTTCCTCTTATTGGTTAAGAGGTCTTTTAAGAACTTTGCATAGCGAAGCATTTGAGACAACGCCTCTACAAACGGGATGTTGATGTGCAATTGCTTGAATAACCCCAAGAACTTCTTGTATTGCTCATCATTTTGATTATTCTTCAACCTCGAAGATAAAGGATTCTTGTCTTGTAAGGTAGGGATGCCACCTCCTTCTCTTTAGGTATCTCCTCAACCTCCGCTTCCTTAGGTGATTCATTCCTTGTCTTCTCAAGGACGAGTCTAGTCTCAACTTCATGACCACATCTCAAAGTGATCGCCTTCACTTATTCTCTCAGATTTGTCTCTGTGTTGCTAGGCAAACTCCCCAATGGTCTTTCTGCAAGTGACTTTGCAATATAATCAACTTGGTTATCCAAGTTGTGTAACGATGCGGTATGATTGTGAAGTTTGGCCTCAAGTGATTGAAATCTTGTGTCATACAACAGGACAAACCGTGTAAGTGCCTTCTAAATCTGTCATCTTGTTTTCCAACTGTGACACTCTGTTCTCCAAACTTAGTGATTGTTGTTGTTGGAAGCCCGGTGGTACATTAGTCCTCTATTGCCCTTGATTGCTCCAAGACAAGTTTGAGTGATTTCTCCACCCCGGATTGTAGGTGCCACAATACAGATTTCTTTGACCTCTCATTGCAATTACCTACAAAATCCACTTGCTCCAGTGAAGTAGTGCCACCAATAGCAATAGGACAATCACTAAAAGCATGTCCTTCCCCGCATCCGGTATAACTCATAACACCCACCATTCGAGGAGAAGTTAGAGTGTCTAACTTCATGCTCAACGACTCAATGTGGGCCACCAATGAAGTAACTACATCTATCTCATCAAGAACGGCTACCTTCTTCCTATCCCGTGTGTTCCACTGATAACTGTTCATAGCCATCTCTTTAATGAGGTTTCGGGCTTCTTCGGAGGTCTTGCTTCCTAAGGTACCTCTTGCTGTAGCATCAAGTAGTTGCTTCATGCTTAGATTCAACCCATTGTAGAAAGTATGGATAATCATCCACTCGGGGAATCCATGCTGTGGACATCTCCGCAAGAGATCCTTAAACCTATCCCATGTCTCAAAAAGAGACTCCAATTCTGTCTGAACAAATGAGGATATCTCATTCCTGAGCTTCACAGATTTTCTGGAGGAAAATATCAGGCCAAGAAAGCTTCTACCATCTCCTCCCAAGTAGCGATCGATGCTCTAGGCAATGAGTGTAACCAATGTCTCGCTTTCCACTTCAAGGAAAATGGGAAGGCCCTCAATCTTATAGCATCATCCGTAACCCCATTAATCTTGAGTATGTCACACACGTCTAAGAAGTTCTCAATGTGGTTGTTTGGATCCTCATCGAGCAACCCATTAAACTGTGCGGACTACTGTAGCATTTGGATGAATGCCGGCTTGAGCTCAAAGTTCTGAGCTGTAATCAGTGGCCTTACAATACTTGACTGTGTGCCCAAAACTGTGGGTCTTGCAAAATCAGAGAGTGTCCTCTACTACTCATGTTCTTCTGCCATAGTGTTAGACCCTTCAGTTTCTATCCCAGCTTGATTTGACTCTTTTTGTACAGGTTCCTTTCCACATCTATGAGTTCTTCTTCCAATTTCTGGATCACCTTCACCAAATGTCAAAGGGTTGCCACGGGTCATAACCTGGAGCAGCAATCAAAGAAAGAAAAAAAATTAGAACAATGGAAGAATAAGAAAGTGTGAAATAGAATAAGCGATAAATAGCTAAAATAGCAAAGTGAAAATGTCTTTAAAACCCCAATTCCCCGGCAACAACGCCAAAAACTTTGACACAACTCTTGCGTGATTGTTCCGCAAGTGCACGGGTCGTCGCAGTAATAAAATATACCCTGGTGAGTGGGTATTTGTATCCTCAGGAAATAATGCTTAGAAACAAGCGATATCGCTACTTAGCTAATATGAAAATCGATTGAGGATGAAATCAAAATATCGATGCGAAGAGAGCAAGAAAAGTAAAGAGAGCTAATCGATAAGAAAATGGGCACTCGGATAATGCTCACCCTAGGACTATCATTTCAAGTGTAAGACTAATATTATACCTCATAACTAATGTTTAATGAGTCATAGAAATTCAAAAACACACGGTCCCAAGCCTAAGATCAACCGTGACTAGCCCTCTACACTATGCCAAGCGGAAAGGAGTACTCTCAATACCTCACACTGTGTGGGACTGCTTGGGGTTCTAGGGACTCCAACTGGTAAACCATATTCCCGAATATAGACCTAACCCTTTTGTCCAGGCGAAAAGCACCTAGTCACAATTATGCCCTAGCACTAAGATTCACTACAACACTTCACTCTGTTGCTTGCACAACTAAGCCCCAGTGGAGTTCATCTCTTAGCACTTCTCTCTTTCATGACCGCAAAGAACTCTTGGAATGTGGAGGTAGGATAAACCACATCGGAAGGGAAAGGGGACGTTCCGCTACCTTTTGAATCACACTCTCGACCCTCTTCAATCTCGTTTAGTCTAACCCTAATAAAGTTGTCACACCTTCAATGGATTAACTAAATGGATTCTCAACCCTAGTGTCACATCTAAGGGAAAATCAACACAATAAGCATTCAAGATTGAAACTCAATTAAAACATCAACCAAAGAAGCATAATAAAAGTCAATGAAACAAAGTCATCCTAGGGTTTACAAGTCCAAGTACACACTAGGGGTTTAGCTCACCATGGAATAATATAAAATCAATAATAAAATCGAAATCATATGCATATAAACCATAAAGATAACCCCCTTGTAGTCAGTATCGATGGTCTTATGGAACCGCTTCGTCTTCTCCAAAGGTTTCTTTGTCAAACCTAAGGCACATCTCACCGAATCGATGCTGACGAAAGCTCCCCCAATAGTTCTCCTCCAAAGGAGCTTGATGTCCATGCCGTAGAACCGCTCCAAAAGCCTCGCAAAAACCTCTCTAAACCCTAGCCATGCTCTCCCCGAAAGATGGGTGAAAGATAGGAAAGGATCACAAAATAAATCTCAAATAGCGGTATTTATAGGGCTAAAATTGGGCATCCACATGGCCGTGTGAAATTTCCACACGCCCATGTGGATTCTCCAGAATTTGATTTCCTGTGCAATGAACAGTAACTACTACAGTGAATTGCTACATCATTTTGGTTTATTAACTACTACAGTACTAGCGCCAAAATTACTCCCAACTTCATTTTCTTCATTGAGGCCACCAAGTTAGGCACACAACTACGCGGTAGATTACGTCGCCTCTTGCTTTCAATACATTGATGAAGCTCTTCGATGTTACACAAGTTGGACTCTATGAGTGTGACTGCCTTTGTGCCCCTCCAATTTGTTTATTCTCTTGAGCACTTTGAAGGTTGCCACACACTCACATGTCTACAACTTGTGCCTTGGTGCTTGCTTTGTCCAAGAGTCTCCTCAACCATTATGTCATTGACCTATTTTTGCTTCTTTTCTTCCAACTCGTCTCCACAACCCTAAATGCCCAAAAGAACACAAATACACATGAATGAGTGATAAATTCTGAGAAAAGTGATGCTTAATACAAGAAAAGTATACTTCGTATCACTTATACACAAGCACTTATCAATTCCCAAATGAAAAACATAAGTTAAGGGTTTTCATTGGAAAATAGGTGACATTACTATATGAATACATAGGATTAGAGTTTTGATTAAAATCCAAAAAATAGGGGACATTTCCAAAAGAAAACAAATGATTGGAGTTTTGATTAAAAAATAGCAGACATTTCAAAAAGTAAACATATTCACAAAAGAAACCCTAATCCAATGTTTTCTTGTAGTAATGTCTCCAATCTTTTGTTTTGGGGATCTTTGCTTATTTTGAACTGAAACACTAATCCTTTGTTTTCGTTTACGAATGGCTACAATTTATTAATTAAAAACCTAATCCTCTATTTCCTTATACTAATGTCTCCTATTTTTCAATCAAAACCCTAACCTTAATTTTTTTTAAGAATATTTCCTATTTTTTAATCAAAACCTTAATCATATGTTTTCTTTTGGGATTGTCTCCTGTTGTTGAATTAAAACCATAACCGTATGTTTTTCTTTTGGAAATGTTTACTTATTTTGATTTAAAACCCTAATCCTATGTTTTTTTTTCTTTATGTCGCCTATTTAGGGGATATTTCCAAAAGAAAACATAGAATTAGTTGTTTGATTATAAAATTGTAGACATTCCCAAAAGAAAAAACATAGGATTAGTGTTTTGATTCAAAACAGATAAATAGGGACATTAAGAAAAAAAACATAGAATTAGTATTTTTCTTTTTGGAATGTCTGCTATTTTTTTAGTTTTGAATTAAAACTCTAATCTTATATTTTCTTTTGAAAATGTCTCCTATTTTTAAATCAAACACCTAATCTTATATTTTGGAAAAGAAAACATAGGATTAGTGTTTTGATTAAATAATATGAGACATTGCTATGAGAAAACATAAAATTAGTATTTTGATTAAAAACCTAAAAATATGAGATATTACGAAAAAAAACATATGATTATTGTTTTGATTCAAAAATAGTAGACATTCCTAAAAGAATACAGAAGATTAATGCTTTGATTTAAAAATAGGAGAAATTCTGACAAAAAAACATAGGATTAGGATTTTAATAAAAAAAAATGAGCTATTACGAAAATAAAACAAAGGATTTGGGTTTGATTAAAAATTAGCATATATTCTCAAAACAAAAGATAGCATTAGGGTAAATGAGACATTCCAAAAATAAAACAAAGAATTATGGTTTTGATTCAAAAATGAAAAATATAAGACATTTCTATAAGAAACTATAGCATTAGGGTTTTGATTCAAAAATGGCAAACATTCATGGAAAAAAAGAAGAGGATTAGGTTTTTTATTCAAAAATAGGAGCCAATATGAAAAGAAAACATAGGTTAGGGTTTTAATTTAAAATAGATAAATAGGAGACATTAAGAAAAGAAAAACATAGGATTCATGTTTTGACTGAAATATAGGAGACACCGGTAGAAGAAAACAAAGAATTAGGGTGTTGATTCAAATATTTTAGGCATTCCAAAAACAAAACATAGGATTAGAGTTTTGATAAAAAAAATATTGGACATACCAAAAAGAAAACATCGGATTAGGGTTTTGATTGAAAAATATAAGACATTTCAACAAGAAAACTTAGGATTAGGGTTTTCATTATAAACCAAATAATTAGTGGTTTTGATTGAAAGTTAGGATTAGTAATGTTTTCTTTTGGAAATGTCTCCTTTTTTCCAAAAATATAAGACATTTTGAAAAGACAAAATAGGATTAGGGTTTTGAGTCATAACAGAAAAATAGGGGACATTTCCAACAGAAAACATAGGATTATTTTTTTGATTTAAAAAAAATGAGGCATTCCGAAAAGAAAACAAAGGATTAAGGTTTTAATTCAAAACTTAAAAATCGGACACATTCGAAAAAAAAACATATGATTAGTTGTTTGATTCAAAAAAGAGACATTCAGAAAACAAAAGAAAGGATTAGGTTTTTGATTAAAAAATAGGAGACATTCAGAAATGAAAACATATGATTAGGGTTTTGATTAAAAAATAGTAGACATTCCAAAAAGAAAAGAAAATGATTAGGGTTTTGATAAAAAAATAGGAGACATTCTGAAAAGAAAATAATGGATTAGGATTTTGATTCAAAAGTAAGAAATATGACACATTCCAGAAAGAAAACATAGGATTTGGGTTTTGTTTGAAAGATAGAAAACACTTCAAAAAAAAACATAAGATTAGTGTTTGATTCAAACATAGTAGGTATTCTGTAAAAGAAAACAAACAATTAGGGTTTTGATTGAAAAATAAGAGATATTACTATATGAAAACATAGGATTAAAGTTTTGATTCAAAAGTAATAGACATTACGAAAAGAAAACCTAGGATTAGAAGTTTGATTTAAAATATGAGAGATTTTGAAAGGAAAACATAGGATTAGGTTTTCATTGAAAGAAAGGAGCCATTACTCTAAGAAAAACATAGGATTAGGTTTTGATTAAAAAGTAGTAGACATCAAGAAAAAGAAAACATAAGATTCAGATTTTTAGTAAAAGGTAGAAAACATTCCGAAATGAAGACATAGGATTAGGATTTTTATTTAAAAATAGGAGATATTACAAAAAAAAAAAAAAATAAGATTTGTGTTTTAATTAAAAATAAAACATAAGATTAGAGTTTTGATCAAAAACTAAAGAATAGGGGACATTTCCAAAAGAAAAACCTTGGATTAGGTTATTGATTTAAAAACCTAATCTTATGTTTTCTTTTGGGAATGTTTGCTATTTTTTAATCAAAAAATTAATTGTATGTTTTATTTTGATAATGTTTCATATTTTTTAATCAAACCCTATCTTAAGTGTTTTTTGGAATGTCTCATAAATTTCTGTCAACATCCTAATCCTACGTTTTCTTTTCTGAATGGCTCCTATTATTGAATCAAATCCCTTATACTATGTTTTATTTTTGAGAATGTCTACTACTTTTGAATCAAAAAACTAATACTATGTTTTCTTTTGCAAATATAACCTATTTTTTGTTTTTTAATCAAAATCCTAATCCTATGTTTTTTTAGAGTAATGTTATAATTGAAAACATAGGATTAGGGTTCTTGATTGGAATGTCTGATATGTTTAATTAAAACACTCATATTATGTTTTCTTTTCGTAACGGCTCCTAGTTTTGAATAAAAATCTTAACCCTATGTTTTCATTTCGGAATATCTATTATCTTTCAATCTAAACCCAAATCCTTGTTTCCCTTTCTTATTGTATGCTATTTTATAATTAAAACCCTAGTCCTATATTTTCTTATAGTAATGTCTCCTTATTTTCAATCAAAACCCTAATCCCATGTTTTATTTTGAAAATGCTGTTATTTTTTAATGAAAACCCTAACTCTATGTTTTCTTTTATAAATGTCTGCTATTTTGAATCAAAATAATAATCATATATATTTTTTTTTTGTAATGTCTCATCTTTTTTTTATCAAGACCCTAATCCTAAGTTTTTTTTTGGTATGCCTTATATTATTTAATCAAAACCCTAATCTTATGTTTTCTTTTGGAAATATATGCTATTTTTAAATCAAAGCCCAAATTCATTTTTTATTTTGGCAGTGTCTCCTATTTTTCGGTAATTAATAAAGACCCTAATCCTATATTTTCTTTTTAAAATATCTCATATTTTTCAATCAAAACACTAATCCTATGTGTTCTTTTTGAAATGTCTCATATTTTTCAATCAAAACACTAATCCTATGTTTTCTTTTCCAAATGTCTACTATTTTGAATCAAACCCCTAACCTATATTTTCTTATGGTTGTGACTCCATTTTTTTTTATTGAAAATGCTAATCATAAGTTTACTTATAGTAATGTCTCCTAGTTTTCAATCAAAACCCTAATCATATGTTTTTTTTCGGAATGGCAAGTATCTTTCAATCAAAACAATAATCCGATGTTTTTTTTCGGAATGTCTCCTATCTTTCATTGAAAATCCGAACCCTATAGTTTCTGTTTTTTAATGTCTTCTATTTCTCATTTTTGAATCAAAACACTAACCAATGTTTTTTTTTTTTCAGAATGTCTCATATTTTATAATCAAAAACCTAATCCTTTCTTCCTTTTCGGAAGGTCTGCTACTTTTTATTCAAAACTCTAGTCCGATGTTTTCTTGGGAATGTGTTTTATTTTTTAGTTTTGAATCAAAACCCTTATCCTTTGTTTTATTTTCAAAATGTCTCATTTTTCAACTCAAGACCCACATCCTTCCTTTATTTTTGGGAATATCTGCTAATTTTTAATCAAAACCTAAGCCTATGTTTTCTTTTCAAAATGACTCATATTTTTAAATAAAAAGCCTAATCCTATGTTTCCTTTCGGAATTCCTCATATTTTTCAATCAAAACACTAACCCTATTTTTTTTACTCCGAATACCTACTCTTTTTTAATCAAAATGCTAACCCAATATTTTCTTATCGTAATGTCTCCTATTATTCAATCAAAACCATAATCCTATGTTTTTTTAATGGCTACTATATTTGAATAAAAACTCTAATCCTATGCTTTCTTTTCGGAATACCTACTATTTTTGAATTAATACCTATTCCTATATTTTCTTATAGTAATGTCTCAAATTTTTCATTCAAAACCCTAATCCTCGATTTTCTTATAGTAATGCCTACTATACTTGAATAAAAACTCTAATCCTATATTTTCTTTTCATAATACCTACTATAATTGAATCAAAACCGTAATCCCATGTTTTTTTTTTCCCGAATGCCATCAATTTCTCAATCACAATACTAATTCTATGTTTTCTTCTCGGAATGTCTCCTACTTTTGAATAAAAACCCTAATCCTATGTTTTCCTTTGGAAATGCCATTTTTTTTTTTTTTGCATTTTTAATCAAACCCCAAATCCTATGTTTTATTATTGTCATATGTACTATTTTTGAATCCAAACCATAATCCTATGATTTCTTTTTGAAATGTCTCATACTTTTTAATCAAAACCCTAATCCTATGCCTTTTTTTCCCGAATGTCTACTATTTCTTAATCAAAACATTTTTACTATGTTTTCTATAGTAATGTTTCTTATTTTTATTCAAAACATTAAAGTTGTGTTTTCTTATAGTAATGTGTCTTGTTTTCAATCAAAACCCTAATCCTATGTTTTCTCATAGTAATGTCTCCTATTTTTTAATAAAAATCCTAATTCTATGTTTTCTTTTTGGAATGTCTCCTCTTTATCAATTTTGAATAAAAACCCTAATCTATGTTTTGTTTTCGGAATGTCTCATATTTTTGGGGAAAAAACTTAATCCTTTCTTTTCTTTTAGGAAAGTCTGCTATTTTTTAATCAAAAAGACAATCCTATGTTATCTTTTCGGAATATTTTCTATTTTTCAGTTTTTATTCAAAACCATATTCCTTTGTTTTCTTTTCAGAATATCTCATTTTTTTTTAATCAAAACCATAATCTTATTTTTTATTTTGGGAATCTTAGCTTGTGTTTTCTTTTGATAATGGCTCCTATTTTTGAATAAAATCCTAATCCTATGTTTTCTTTTCACAATGCCTCCAATTTATGAATAAAAATAATAATCTTATGTTTTTTTTTGGGAATGCTTGCTATTTTTGATCCAACACAATAATCGTATGTTTTGTTTTCATAATATCTCATCTTTTTAATCAAAATACTAATCCTAAGTTTTTTTAATGCCTCCTATTTTTTAATAAAAACACTAATCTTAATTTTTCGTTTGTGAATGTGTCCTATTTTTTTTTTATCAAAACAATAATCATATATTTTCTTTTCATAATGTCTCATATTTTTCAATCAAAACTTTAATCCTATGTTTTTTTTTTCGCAATGGTTCCTCTTTTTGAATCAAAAACATAATCCTACGTATTCTATTTGTAATATCTGCAATTTTCTAATTAAAATACTAATCCTAATTTTTCTTTTTTAAATGTCCCATATTTTTTGGTTTCTAATAAAAAAATTAATCCTATGTTTTCTTATAATAATGTCTACAACTTTTCAATCAAAACTTCAATCCAATGTTTGGTTTTCAAAATGTCTCATATTTTTCAATTAAAACCCTAAACCTCTGTTTTCTTTTCAGAGTGTCTGCTATTTTTAATCGAAACCAAAATCTTATATTTCTTTTGGGAATGTCAGTTATTTTTTTATTCCCTAATCCTATATTTTCATTTCGTAATGTCTCATTTTTTTCAATCAAAACACTAATCATATGTTTTCTTTTTGAAATGGCTCCTAGTTTTGAATCAATGCCTAAATCCTATGTTTTCTATTTGGAATGCCCGCTATTTTTGAATTAAAACCCTAATCCTATATTTTCTTTTCACAATGGCTCCTTTTTTTGAATCAAAATTCTAATCCTTTGTTTTCTTTACAGAATGTCTCATATTTTTCTGTCAAAACCTTAATCCTTTGCCTTTTCTTTTGAATGGCTCCAACTTTTGAATTAAAACCCTAATCTTCTATTTTTTTTTAATCAAAATAATAATGGTATGTTTTCTTTTCACAATGCCTCGTATTTGTTTAATCGGAACCCTAATATTAAGTTTTTTTTTGGAATACCTCCTATTATTTAATCTAAACCCTAATCTTATGTTTACTTTTGCGAATGTCTACCATTTTTGTATCAAAACAATAATCCAATGTTTTCTTTTGTAATGTCTCATACTTTTCAATCAACACCCTAATACCATATTTTCTCTTCAGAATGGCTCCTATTTTTGAATTAGAACCCTATTCCTGTGTTTGCTTTTGAGAATATCTATTATTTTTAATTAAAACCCTAAACCTATGTTTTCTTTTGGAAATATCCCCTATTGTTTAGTTTTTGAATGTTTTCATATAGTAATGTCTCATATTTTTCAATCAAAACCCTAATCCTTTTTTTTTTCTTTTTGTAATATCTCATATTTTCCAATCAAAACCCTAATTGTATGTTTTCTTTTCGCAATGTCTCCTATTTTTGAAAATATCCTACTTCTATGTTTTATTTTAGGAATGTCTCATATTTTTTTAATGAAAACCCTTATCCTATGTTTTCTTTTCGAAATGTCTACTATTTTTTAATAAAACCCATAATCCTTTGTTTTTTTATAGTAATGTTCCTTATTTTTCATTCAAAACACTAATCCTCTGTTTTTCTTATAATAATGTCCGCTAATTTTCAATAAAAACCATAATCCTATGATTTCTTATCGACACTAGTTTTCAATCCAAAACCTAATCTTTTCTTTTCTTTATGGAATGTCTGCTATTTTTTAATTGAAACACTAATTCGATGTTTTCTTTTCAGAATGTGTCCTATTTTTTAGTTATGAATGAAAACCCTAATCCTTGTTTTCTTTTCGGAATGTCTCATTTTTTTTAATCAAAACCCTAATTCTATCTTTTGTTTTGCATGTCTCTATAATTTTTAATCAAAAACATAATCGTATATTTTCTTTTTGTAATGCCTACTATTTTTGAATAAAAATTCTAATCTTATGTTTACTTGTCATTAGGCCTCCTGTTTTTAAATGAAAATCTTAATTCTTTGTTTTCTTTTTGGAATGCCTACTATTTTTGAATAAAAACAAGATTTGTATGTTTACTTTTTGTAATGTCTCAAATTTTATAATCAAACCCTTACCCAAAGTTTTTTTTTCCAGAGTGGCTCCTATTTTTTAATCAAAACGCTATTCTTATAATTTTCTTTTGTGAATGTCTGCTTTTTTTGAATTAAAACAATAATCCTATATTTTCTTCAGTAATGTCTCATACTTTTCAATTAAAACCCTAATCCTATGTTTTAATTTGTGGAATGCCTACTATTTTTTACTTAAAACCGTAATCTTATGCTATCTTTTTGAAATATCTCATTTTTTCAATCAAAACCCCAATCCTATGTTTTCTTTTTGGAATGCCTACAATATTTCAATCAAAACCCTAATTCTACGTTATCTTTCCGGAATGTCTACTATTTTTTAATGAACCCCTAATCCTATGTTTTCTTATAGCAATGTCTTATATTTTTCAATCTAAACCTTAATCTTATCTTTTCTTTTTGGAATGCTACTATATTTTTCAATCAAAATCCTATGTTTTCTTTTATTAATGTTACCTATTTATCTATTTTGAATCAAAACCCTAACCTATGTTTTTCTTTTCCGAATGTCTCCTATTTTTCAATCAAAAACCTAATCCTTTCTTTTCTTTTTGGGGTGTCTACTATTTTTGAATCAAAACCCAAATCCTATGTTTTATTTTCGGAATATGTTCTATTTTTCAGTTTTGAATCAAAACCCTAATCTTTTTTTCCTTTTCGTAATGTCTCATTTTTTTGTCAAAACCCAAATAATATTTTTTGTTTTGGGAATATTTGCTAATTTTTTAATCAAAACACAAATCCTTTATTTTCTTTTTGTAATGCTTCTGACTTTTGAATAAAAATCCTAACACTATGTTTTCTTTTCGTAATGCCTCATACTTTTTTATGAAAACACTAATCTTATGTTTCCTTTTGGGAATGTCTGCTATTTTTTAATCAAAAAACTAATACTTTGTTTTCTTTACAGAATGTTTAATTACTATAATAAAACATGGTATTAGGTTTTTTATTTAAAATTTGAAAATATGGGACTTTTTGCAAAGAAAACAAAGGATTATGTTTTGTTTCAAAATTGCAAACATTCTGAAAAGAAAAGAAAAGAAAAGATTGGGTTTTTGAATAAAAAATAGAAGTGATTCTGTAAAAAAACAAAGCATTAAGGTTTTGATTACAAAATAGGAGATATTACTATAAGAAAACATAGGATTTGGATTTTGATTCAAATATAGTAGGCATTACGAAAGGAAAACATATGTTGCATCTAAGAGTTCTCAAGTACATGGAGTTTTGCTATGATAACTCTGCGTCTCTCGCATGCAAGCTAAGCACCGAGTTTTACTCTAACAACTGTGTAAATCAAACACATCAAGTTATGCAACACAAGATTAAACACAAGCATCAGTTAGAACTCCGTAGAACAAATAAAGACAAGTGTATAAGCATTACAATTCATCTAAGTTCTCAAACACCAGGGCACTATGGCTAGTTAGCCCCTCATGGGTAGGTACAACAAGGAAAGAATAATGAAAGAACAACAAAAGGAAGACATGACTCTCTTCTATATACTGGATGACCTTCCTTGCTGAGACCTTGCGCTAACCCCACCTCTCATGGTACCTCCGACTCATCCTTGGTCTCCTTAGGTGGTGTGGTGAAGCTTGATCTTCGATCTCATCAATGTTCTCCTGGTGGAGAGAAGAGTCTCCGAACAAAGATGAGAAAGAAATCCTAAAATCTGGAGTTAAAAAGGGAGTTTTGGGGCTTGACACGGTCTGGACACAGTCGGGTTCAGATCGAGTACTTTTCTGAGGATTTATTGAGTGAAACTCCTGAGATTTGCAGCATCATGAGCATGGTTCTGTGATCCCCGTGTCAACTGTTACACGCCAGTGTAACTATCACTGTACCCATGTCACTCTTGAAGAGGATTTTCCTGAGATTCGCAGCGGCATGGCTACGGGAGTGTGGTGACCTTGTTCTATCTGGGACACTCCCATGTCATGATTTTGCTGGCTTGCTTTCCAGGTTGGGATTTGCAACGGATCGGACACGGCCTTGTCCTGCCCGTCTCAGCTAATTCTTTTCCCTTGGTCGTTGAACACGCACGACACACACACAGTTTCACTCATAAAATGATTCAGGCCAACAATTCCTGCACAATGAACATCATATCGTGAATAGCACCAATTATACACAAAAATATGCTAAAGGACGAATGAAAGAATAGAGTAAAGGGCATGAAAACATGATATAAAATGCACTCATCAAATGTCTGCTACTTTTAAATCAAAATAATAATCTTATGTTTTCTTTTCATAAAGTCTCATATTTTTCAATTAAAACCCTAATCCTATGTTTTCATTTCGGGATAGCTCCTATTTTTGAATGAAAACTCTAATCCTATCTTTTCTTTTGGGAATATGTGTTATTTTTGAGTCAAAACTATAATTCTATGTTTTCTTTCGTAAATGTCCCCTATTTTTCGGTTTTTAAAAAAAACCCATATCCTTTGTTTTATTATAGTAATGTATCATATCTTGTAATCAAAACACTAATACTATGTTTACTTTTCAAAATATCTCATATTTTTCAATCAAACCCTTAATCCACTGTTTTCTTTTTAGAATGTATACCATTTTTTGACTCAAAAACCAAATCATATTATTTCTTATAGTAATGCCTCCTATTTTTCAAATCCAAACCCAAATTTTATGTTTTCTTTTGGAATGCCTATTGTATTTGAATCAAAACCTTAATCATATTTTTTTTTTTCGGAATGCCTCCTATCATTCAATCAAAATCCAAATCCTTTTCTTTTTCTTACTGTCTCCTATTTATCAATTTTGAATCAAAACCCTAACCTTTGTTTTATTTTCTTAAGGTGTCCTATTTATCAATTTTGAATCAAAACCCTGACATATGTTTTCTTTTCACAATGTCTCCTATTTTTTAATCAAAAATGCTTTCTTTTCTTTTCGGAATATCTGCTCTTTTTGAATCAAAACCTTAGTCCTTAGTTTTCTTTTCATAATGTATCATATTTTTCAGTTTTGAATCAAAACCCTAATCCTTTATTTTCTTTTATGAATGTCTTATTTTTCTTTAATCAAAACCCTAATCCTATCTTTCATTTTGGAAATATCTGATAATTTTTAATCAAAAACGTAATCCTATATTTTCTTTTCGTCATGCCTCCTATTTTTGATAAAAACCCTAATCCTATCTTTTCTTTGCTAAATGCCTCCCAATTTTGAAGCATAACCCTAATCTTATGTTTTTTATTTTTTGGAATGTCTGCTATTTTTGAACCAAAACAATAATTGCATGTTTTCCTTTTATAATGTCTCATATTTTTTCAATAAAACACTAGTCCTAAGTTTTTTTTTTCGGAATGCCTCCTATTTTTTAATCAAAAACCTAATCTAATGTTTTCTTTTGCTAATGTCTGCTATTTTTGAACCAAAACAATAATCCTATGTTTTCTTTTCGTAATGTTACATATTTTCAAATCAAAACTCTAATCTTATGTTTTCTTTTCGGGGTGACTCTTATTTTTTAATAAAAATCTTAATTCTAGGTTTTCTTTTGGGAATATCTGCTCTTTTTGAATCAAAACCCTAATCCTATGTTATCTTTTGGTAATAACAATTATATTTCTATTTTTCATCATAACCCTAATTCTATGTTTTCTTATAGTAATATCTCCTATATTGATTGTAAAAATAGTATTGTCTCCTATCCAAATCCTATATTTCCATTTGGAAATGTGCTTATTTTTCAACGAGAAACCTAATCCTTTCTTTTCTTTGCGGAATGCCTGCTATTTTTGAAACAAAACCATAATCCTATGTTTTTTTTTCAGAATATGTCATATTTTTTTAATCAAAACCTTAGTCCTTTATTTTCCTTTTGAAATGTCTCCTATTTTTGAATCAAAACCTTGATCCTATCTTTTCTTTTCGTAATGTCTACTATATTATAAAATAAAACCTTAATACTTTGTTTTCTTTTTGGAATATCTCTTTTTTTTTTTAATCAAAGGCCTAATTCTTTTTTTGTTTTGAGAATCTCTACTAATTTTTAATCAAAACCCAAATCTTATATTTTCATTACTTAATGCCTCTTATTTTTGAATAAAAATCCTAATCCTATGTTTTTTTTCGAAATGCCTGCTATGTTTCCTTTAGGGTTTTGAATAAAAAATAGTAGATATTTTGAAAAGAATACATAGGATTAGGATTTTTATCAAAAAATATGACTCATTAGAGAAAAAAAAAATATAGCCCAAGATTCCCAAAACAAAAGATAGAATTAGATTTTTTTTATTATAAAAAATGAGACATTCCAAAAAAAAGAAAACAAAGGATCAGGGTTTGATTCAAAACTGAAAAATAGGGCACATTCGGAAAAGAAAAAACTTAGGATTAGGGTTTCGATTCAAAAATATGAGCCATTTCCAAAAGTGAACATAGGATTATGTTTTAGACCACAAAATATGAGACATTCCAAGAAGAATACATACAATTAGGGTTTTGATTAAAAAATAGCACACGTTCCCAAAAGAAAATATAGGATTATGGTTTTGATTGAAAAATATGAGACATTCTGAATAGAAAACTAAGGGTTAGTGTTTTTATTAAAAAATAGGAAACATTATGAAAAGAAATCATAGAATAAGGATTAGGATTTCTATTCATAATAGGAGGCATTAAAAAAGGATATATAGGATTAGGGTTTTGATTCAAAACCAAAAAGTAGGAGACATTTCGAAAGTAAAGCTTATTATCATAGTTTCGATTAAAAAATATGAGACATTCTGAAAAAACATATGATAAGGGTCTTCATTCAAATTTGTAAAATCGGAGACAATTAGAAAAGAAACCATAGCATTAGAGCTTTCATTCAAAATTAGGAATTAAGGTTTTAATTGAAAAATATGAGACATTTTTTTTTAAAAAAAAGTAGGATTATGGTTTTGATTCAAATATATTAGGCATTCCGAAAAGAAAACATATGATTAGAGTTTTTAATAAAAGAAATAGGACACATTGCTAAAAGAAAACATAGAATTAGTGTTTGACTGAAAATAGGAGACATTTTTATAAGAAAAAATTGGATTTGGGTGTTGATTAAAAAATAGTAGACATTCGAAAAAGAAAACATAGGATTAATGGTTTGAAAGAAAAATATGAGACATTCCGAAAAGAAAACATAGGATTAGGGTTTTGATTGAAACATAGGAGACATTACAATAATCAAACATGGGATTTGGGTTTTGATTTAAAACTGAAAAATAGTTGGCATTTCCATAAGAAAACTTAAGATCAAGGTTTTTATTCAAAAATTGGAGGCATTCAAAAAAGAAAACAAAAAATTAGTGTTTTGATTGAAAAATAGGAGGCATTCTGAAAAGAAAAATAGGATTAGGGTTTTGATTGAAAAATAGGAGACATTTCTATAAGAATAAATAGGATTAGGGTTGAAAATAAAAAATAGAAGACATTACTATAAGAAATATAGGATTAGGGTGTTGATTCAAAAATATTAGACATTCTAAGAAAAAAATATAGAATTACGGTTTTGATTCAAATATAGTAGGTATTCCGAAAAGAAAATATAAGGTTAGAGTTTTGATTGACTAATATGAAACATTACTATAAGAAACATAGGATTAGGGATTTTATTAAGAAATTGTAGACATTCCAAAAAGAACACTTAGAATAAGGGTTTTGATTGAAAATAGGAGGCATTCCAAAAATAAAATAGAGGATTAGTGTATTGATTGAAAAATACGAGACATTCCCGAAAGAAAATATCAGATTATGGTTTTGATTCAAATATAGTAGGTATTCAAAAAAAAAAAAAACATAGGATTAGTCTTTTGATTGAAAAATAGGTGGCATTTAGAAAAGGAAACATAGGATTATGGTTTAATTCAAATATAGTAGTCATTTCGAAAAGAAAACATAGGATTAGGATTTTGATTGAACACTAAAAAATTAGAGACATTAAGAAAAGAAAACATAGGATTAGCGTTTTGATTTAAAATAGAAGGCATTACTATAAGAAAACATAGGATTAGTGTTTTGATTATAAAATAACATCCAATCCGAAAGGAAAACATGTTATTAGGGTTTTGATTGAAATGTATGAGACATTATGAAAACAAAAAACCTAAGATTATTGTTTTGATTAAAAAATACAGACATTGTCAAAAGAAAACACAAGATTAATGTATTTTTAAAAAATAAAAGGCATTACAAAAAAAGCTTAGGATTATATTTTTTATTAATAAAATATGAGAAATTACGAAAAGAAGACATATGATTAGGGTTTTGATTAAAAAATATGAGACATTTCGAAAAAAAAAACATGATTAGGATTTTGATTAAAAACGAAAAAATAGTAGACAAAGGGTTAGGGTTTTCATTAAAAATCGGAGCCACTACAAAAAGAAAGCAACGGATTATGGTTTTGATTGAAAAATATGAGACATTACGAAATAAAAATGTAGGATTATTGTTTTATACAAAAATAGTAGACAGTCCCAAAAATAACATAAGAATAGTGTTTTGATTAAAAAATAGGAGGCATTCCAAAAACACACTTAGGATTAATGTTTTGATTAAAAAATATGAGGCGTTACAAAATGGAACAGATATGATTGTTATTTTGATTAAAAAATAGTAGACAATCCCAAAATAAAACATAAGGTTAGGGTTTTGATTCAAAAATAGGAGCAATTCCTTGAAGAAAACATAGGATTATGACTTTTATTCAAACATAGGAGGCATTATGAAAAGAAAACATCGGATTACGGTTTTGATTAAAAATTAGCAGAGATTTTGAAAACAAAAGATAAGATTATGGTTTTGATTAAAACAAATGAGACATTTCGAAAAGAAAACAAAGGATTTGTGTTTAAATTCAAAACTGAAAAATAAGACACATTCCGATAAGAAAAAAAATAAGATTAGGGTTTTGATTCAAAAATAGTAGACGTTCCAAAACGAAAAGAAAGGATTAGGTTTTTGGTTGAAAAATAGGAGACATTCCAAAAAGAAACCATAGGTTCCGGTTTTTATTCGAAAATAATAAATAGGAGACACTAAGAAAAGAAAACATATGATTCAGATTTTGATTGAAAGATTGGAGATATTCTGAAAAGAAAACATAGGATTGGTGATTTGCTTCAAATATAATAGGCATTATGAAAAGAAAATATAGGTTTATTGTTTTGTTACAAATATAGTAGGCATTACGAAAAGAAAACACAAGATTAGGATTTTGATTTAGAAATAAAAATGGGACACATTATTATAAGAAAAACATAAGATTACGATTTTGATTCCAAAGTAGTAGACATTCTGAAAAGAAAACATGGGACGAGGGTTTTGATTTATAAATTACAAACATTAACAAGAAAAAAACATAGGATTAAGGTTTTGATTCAAAAATAGGAGTCATTCCGAAAAAAAAAAATAGGATTAGTGTTTTGATTCAAAAATAAGAGACATTATGAAAAGAAAAAATAGGATTATTGTTTTGATTAAAAAATAGTAGACATTCCGAAATGAAAATAAAGGATTAGGTTTTTGAATCAAAACTGATAAATATGACACATTATGAAAAAAGAAAATAAAGGATTCTAGTTTTGATTGGAAGATAGTAGACATTCCGAAAAAAAACATAGGATTAAAATTTTTATTCAAAAATAGGAGACATTCCGAAAAAAAAAACATATGATTAGGGTTTTGATAAAAAATTTGCATAGATTCTCAAAACAGAAGATAGATTAGTGTTTTGATTCAAAAACTGAGATGTTCCGAAAAGAAGACAAAGGATTAGGTTTTTGATATAAAACTCTAAAATAGGACACATTTTGATAAGAAAAATATAGGATTATTTTTTTGATTCAAAAGTTGCAAACATTCCGAAAAGAAAAGAAAATATTAGGTTTTTGACTGAAAAATAGGAGACATTCTGAAAATAAAACATAGGTTAGGTTTTTAATTCAAAACTGATAAATAGGGGAAATTAAGAAAAAAAAATTTCGGGTTTTGATTGAAAGATAGGAGACATTCTAAAAATAAAACATAAGATCAGGGTTTTGTTGAAAAATAGGACATTATTATAACAAAACATAGGATTATGGTTTTGATTAAAGAATAGTAGACATTCCTTAAAGAAAACATAGTATTAGGGGTTTCATTGAAAAATATGAGGCATTCTGAAAATAAAAATTAGGGGACATTTCTGAAAGAAAACATAGGGTTCAGGTTTTGATTCAAAGATAGGATTAGTGATGTTTTATTTTGGAAATGTCCTTTTTTTTTCAAAAATATGAGACATTTCGAAAAAAAAAACATTGGATTAGGGTTTCATTAAAAATCCAAAAATAAGTGATATTTCAAAAAGAAAACATAGTATTATTGTTTTGGTTTAAAAAAAATGAGGCATTCCAAAAAGAAAACCAAGGATTTGGGGTTTGACTCAAAAATGAAAAATAAGACACATTGTGAAAAGAAAACATAGGATTATTGATTTGAATAAAATAACAGTAGGCATTTGAAAAATAAAACTTGGGATTAGGGTTTTTATTGAAAAAATGAGATATTCTGAAAATAAAACATGGGAGTAGGGCTTCGAATAAAAAAATAGTCGACATTTTGAAAATAAAATAATATTAGGGTTTTGATTTAAAAATAGGAGACATGAATATAAGAAAACATAGGATTATTATTTTGATTAAAAAATAGTAGGCATTCAAAAGAAAAATCATAGGATTAAGGTTTTGATTGAAAAATATGAGGCATTTTGAAAAGAAAATATAGGACAAGGGTTTTGATTGAAAAATAGGAGACATTATCATACGAAAACATATAATTCGGGTTTTGATTAAAAAAATAGTAGACATTTTGAGAAGAAAACATAGGATTAGGGTTTTAAGTGAAAAATATGAGACATTCCGAAAAGAAAACATAGGATTTGTGTTTTGATTAAAAACATAAAAATAGTGGGCATTTCGAACACAAAACATGGGATTTGGGTTTTGATTGAAAGATTGGATTATAAATGTTTTCTTTTGCGAATGTCTCTTTTTTTTCAAAAATATGAGATATTTCAAAAAGAAAACACAGGATTAGAGTTTTGATGAAAAACTAAGAAATAAGGGACATTTCTAAAAAAAAAACATAGGATTATTGTTTTGATTTAAAACTGAAAAATATGACGCATTCTGAAAAAAAAAAATCATAGGATTAGGATTTTGATTCAAAAATAACAGACATTTCGAAAAGAAAACATAGGATTAGGGTTTTGATTGAAATATAGTAGGCGTTCCAAAATGAAACAATAAGATTAGGGTTTTGATTAAAAAATAGTAGACATTATTAAAAGAAAAGAAAAGATTATGGTTTTTATTAAAATGTATTAGACATTCTGAAAAGAAAATAATGGATTAGTGTTTTGATTTAAAACTGCAAAATAAGTCACGCTCTGAAATGAAAACAAAGGATTAGTGTTTTAATTGAAAGACAATAGACATTGCTAAAAGAAAACATAGGATTAGTGTTTTTATTCAAATATAGTTGGCATTCAGAAAAAAAAAAAACTTAGGATTAGGATTTTGATTGAAAAATAGGAGACATTACCATAAGAAAACATCAGATTAGTGTTTTGATTGAAAGATAGTAGACATTCTGAAAAGAAAAAAAATGATTAGGGTTTTGATTGAAAAATATGAGACATTTCAAAAAGAAAACATAGGATTACGGTTTTGTTTGAAAGATAGGAGACATTACTATAATCCAATGTTTACTTATAGTAATGTTTTGATTGAAAACATAGGATTAGTGTTTTTAATTGGAATGTCTCATATTTTTAATCAAACCCCTAATCTTATGTTTTATTTTCGTAGTGCCTGCTATTTTTGAATAAAATCCTGATACTACGGTTTCTTTTTTTGGAATGTCTACTATCTTCCAATCAAAACACAAATCTTATGTTTTCTTTTCTTAATGTCTACTATTTTTTAATCAAAAACATTCATCCTATGTTTTCATATAGTAATGTTTCCTATTTTTCAATCAAAACCTAACCCTATGCTTTCTTTTCAGAATGTCTACTATTTTTCAATCAAAATTCTAATCAGATGTTATCTTTTGGGACTGTTTGCTATTTCTGAATCAAAACCCTAGTCCTATTGGGGATGCCATCCATTTTGAATCAAAACCCTAATATTGTGTTTTCTTTTCGTAATGACTGCTATATTTAAATCAAAACAATAATCGTACGTTTTCTTTTTGTAATGTCCCATACTTTATAATTAAAATCCTAATCCTAAGTTTTTTTTGGTAATGCCTCCTATTTTTTAACGAAAACCCTAATCTTATGTTTTTTATTTAGGACTGTCTACTATTTTTGAATCAAAAATCTTATCCTATGTTTTCTTCTGTAAAAGTACCTTACTTTTTGGTTTTTAATCAAAACCATAATCCTATGATTTCTTATAATAATGTCTCATCTTTTTTTATCAAAACCTAATCCTATGTTTTCCTTTCTGAATGTCTACTATTTTTTTAATCAGAATCTTAATCCTATGTTTTCTTATAGTTATGTGTCCTATTTTTTATTGTAAAACCTAATCCTTTGTTTTCTTATAATAATGTCACCTATTTTTCAATCAAAACCCAAATCCTATATTTCTTTTTTTGGAATGCCTACTATCTTTCAATCAAAATCCTAATCCGACGTTTTTTTAATGTGTCCTATCTTTCAATCAAAACCTAAATCCTATGTTTTCTTTTTTGAATGTCTCTATTGTTTAGTTTTGAATCAAAACACTAACCTATCTTTTTGTTACGCAATGTCTCCTATTTTTCAATCAAAATCCTAATCTTATCTTTTCTTTTTGGAATGTCTGCCATTTTTTAATCAAACCCTTAATTCTATATTTTCTTTTCAGAATGTGTCCTATTTTTTTAGTTTTGCATCAAAATCCTAATACTTTGTTTTCTTTTCGGAATGTCACATTATTTTGAAACAAAACCCAAATCCTATCTTTGGTTTTGAGAATGTCTACTAATTTTTAATCAATACACTAATCTTATGTTTTCTTTTCGGAATGTCTCATATTTTTTTAATCAAAACCCTAATCCTATGTTTTCTTTTTAGAATGTCTCCTTTTTTTTCAATCAAAAACCTAATCCTACGAATTTTTTTCTAATAATGTCTCCTATTTTTCAATTAAACACCTAATCCTATGTTTTTCTTTCAGAATGCTTAATATATTGGAATCAAAACCCTAATCCTATGTTTGGTAATGTCTACTATCTGTGAATCAAACCCCTAATCCTATATTCTCTTATAGTAATGTCTCCAATTTTCATGCAAAACCTTAATGGTATGTTTTCTGATATTATTGTCTCCTACTTTTCTGTCAAAACCCTAACCCTATATTTTCTTTTCATAATGACTGCTATATTTGAATCAAAACTGAATCTTATGTTTCCTTCTACTACTGCCTCCTACTTTTCAATCGAAACACAAATTCTATGTTTTCTTTTTAGAATATCTCCTATTATTGAATAAAATACCTAATCCTATGTTGTCTTTTCAAAATATCCCTTATTTTTTTGTTTTTAATAAAAACCCTAATCCAATGTTTAATTATAGTAATGTTTGCTTATTTTGAATCAAAACACTAATCCTCTACTTCTTTTCGAAATGTCTCAAAGTTTTCAATCAAACCCTAATCTTATTTTTTCTCATTATAATGTGTCATATTTTTCAATCAAAGCATTAATCCTATGTGTTCTTATAATAATGTCTCCTATTTTTCAATCAAAAGCCTAATCCTATGTGTTCTATTTAGAATGCCTACTATATTGGAATCAAAACCCTAATCCTATGTTTTTTTTTTCTGAATGTCTCCTATCTTTCAATCAAAACCGTTATCCTAGGTTTTCTTTTCTTAATGCCCCTTATTTATTAGTTTTGAATCAAAAGGCTAACCTATGTTTTCTTAAACTAATGTCTCCTATTTTTTTTCAAAACCCTAATCCTATATCTTCCTAGAGTAATACTTCCTATTTTTCAATAGAAACCCTAATCCTATATTTTCTCTTCGAAATGTCTCGTATTTTTTAATAAAACCCTAATCCTATATTTTCTTTTTGAAATGTCTACTATTTTTTAATTTAACATTAACCTTATGTTTCCTTTTAGAGCTGTGAGCTATTTTTGGAAACAAAACCCTAATCTAATGTTTTCTTCTTGTAATGCCTCATATTTTTTAATTAAAACCCTAATCTTATTTTTTTTCGGAATAACTCCTATTTTTTTAATGATAACCCTTATATTATTTTTCTTTAAATAATGTTTGCTATTTTTGAATCAAAACCCATGATCCTGTGCCATATTTTCGGAATGTCGCTTGTTTTTAATCAAACAGTAAAAATTTAGGATTAGGAAAACATAGGGTTAGGTTTTGATTCAAATATAGTAAGCATTACGAATAGAAAAAACATAGGATTAGTTTTTTTATTAAAAAATAGAAGACATTACAATAACAAAACATAGAATTGGGGTTTTCAATAAAAACAGAAAAATAGGTGACATTTCCAAAAAAAAAAAAAACATAGGATTAGGGTTTGATTCAAATGTAGGAGCCATTCAAAAAAAAAAAAAAAAAGAAAAAACATTGGATTATAGTTTTGATTAAAAAATATGAGACATTCCAAAAAGAAAACATTAGATTAGTGTTTTAGATTCAAAACTGAAAAATAGGACACATTATGAAAGGAAAACATAGGATTAGAGTTTTGATTAAAAACTAGAAGATATTTGGAAAAGAAAATATAGATAAGGTTTTGATTGAAAAATTATTAAACATTTCTAAATAAAATATAGGATTGAATAAAAGATTGGACATATTTCAATTATGGTTTTGATTCAAAAATAGCATACATTCCAAAACAAAAGATAGTAGACATAGGAAAAGAAAAGGAAACAAATTATTAGGGGTTTGATTTAAAAGAAAATATTAGGAAAAGAAAACATAAGATTAGGGTTTTGAGTGGAAAAACTATGAGACATCACGAAAAGGTAAAATGGGATTATTGTTTTGATTGAAAAATAGGAGACATTACCAAGAGAAAACATAAGCATAGGGTTTTGATTAAAAAATTGAAGGCACTCCAAAAAACGTAAGATTAAAGTTTTGATTAAAAAATATGGGATATTGCAAAAAAAATATTATAGGATTAGTGTTTTGATTCAAAAATAGCAGGCATTGTAAAAATAAAATATAAAATTATGGTTTTTGATTAAAACATAGGAGCCATTATGGTTATGATTAAAACATAGGAGCCATTATGAAAAAAAATATAGGATTACGGTTTAGATTGAAAAATATGAGACATTACGAAATGAAAACATCGGATTATTGTTTTGATTGAAAAATATGAGATATTCCCAAAAGAAAAAATAAGATTAGATTTTGATTGAAAAATTAGACACATTACTATAAAGAAAAAAAAACTTAGTATTAGGCTTTTAAATGAGAAAATATGAGACGTTACTTTAAGAAAATATAGGATTAGAGTTTTGATTTAGAAATTGTAGACATTCTGAAAAGAAAATATAGAATTAGGGTTTTGATTAGAAAATAGGAGACATCACTATAAGAAACTATAAGATTATGATTGTCATTCAAAAATAGAAGAAATTCCATAAAGAAAATATAGGATTAGTGTTTTCATTGAAATATAGTAGGCACTCCGAAAAAAAAAAACATATGATTAAGGTTTTGATTGAAAAGTAGGAGACATTACTATAAGGAAACATAGGATTATGGTTTTGAATGAAAAATAGGAAACATTATCATAAGAAAATATTAGATTAGGGTTTTGACTTAAAAGAAAAATAGGATTTGTCTTTTGTTTGAAGAATAGGAGACATTCCGGAAAGAAAACAAAAAATTGGGGTTTTGATTAGAAAAAATCCGACATTCCAAAAGGAAAAAAAGGATTAGGTTTTTTATTATAAACTAGAAAATAGTAGAAATTCTCACAAGAAAACATAGTATTAGGATTTTGATTGAAAAAATATAAGACATTTAAAAAATAAAACATAGGACTTGAGTTTTGATTGAAAAATAGGAGACATTACTATATGGTAACATAGGATTAGGGTTTTGATTAAAAACCAAAAAATAACGGTCATTTCGAAAGAAAACATAGGATTAGTGTTTTAATTAAAAAATAGTATACATTTCAAAAATAAAACATAGAATTAGGGTTTTGATTCGAAGCTGATAAATGGGAGAAATTATGAAAAGAATACATGGAATTCGGGTTTTGACTGAAAGATAAGAGACATTCCTAAATGAAATAAAGGATTAGTATTTTGATTAAAAAACATGAGACATTAAGAAAAGAAAACATAAGATAAGGATTAGGGTTTTTATTCTAAATTAGGAGCCATTACGAAAAAGACATAGGATTGTGGTTTTGGCTGAAAGATAGGAGACATTACAAAAAAATAACATAAGAATAATGTTTTGATTCAAAAATAGGAGGAATTCCAAAAAGAAAAGATAGGATTAGGATTTTTGTTCAAAGATAAGACTCATTACGAAAAGAAAACATAGGATTATTTTTTTGATTAAAATATAATAAGCATTCCGAAATGAAAGCATATGATTGTGGTTTTGATTGAAAAGTAGGAGACATTACTATTAGAAAATAGGATTAGAGTTTTAAATAAAAAATAGGAGGCATTACTTTAAGAAAACTTACGGTTACGTTTCGATTCTAAAATAATAGACATTATGAAAATAAAACTTACAATTAGTGTTTCAATTTAAAAATATGAGACATTTTAAAAACGAAACATAGGATTATTGTTTTGATTCAAAATTAGTAGACATTCCCAAAACAAAAACATAAGATTAGGATTTTTATTTAAAAATAGGAGTCATTCCAAAAAAAGAAACATAAGATTAGTGTTTTTATTAAAAAAAATATGAGACATTACCAAAAGAAAAAATATACGATTATTGTTTTGATTAAAAAATAGCAAACATTCACAAAAGAAAACATAGGATTAAGGTATTGATTAAAAAATTACAAATATTTATCAAAAGAAAACTTAAGATTAGGGTTTTTATTTAAAATAGATATATGGGAGTCATTAAGAGAAGAAAACATAAGATTCGTGTTTTATCTACAAAATAGGAGACATTTCGAAAAAAAAACATAGGATTACGATTTGATTCAAAACAAAAAAATATGAGACATTTCGAAAAGAAAATATAGGATTAGGATTTTGCTTCAAAAATTATAAACATTGCCAGTAGAAAACATAAAATTATTGTTTTAATTCAAAAATATGAGCCAATAAGAAAAGAAAACATAGGATTCGGATTTTTATTGAAAGATAGGAGACATTTAGGCATTTTGAAAAGAAAAACAAAGGATTTGTGTTTTGATTGAAAAATAGAAGACATTACTATAAGAAAAAAATAAGATTAGGTTTTTGATTCAATAATAGTAGGCATTCCAAAAAAAACTTAGGATTAAGGTTTTGATTTAAAAATATGAGGCATTCCCAAAAGAAAACATAGAATTTGGGTTTCGATTGAAAAATAGTCGACATTCCAAGAAGAATCCATAGAATTAGGATTTTGATTCAAAAATAGAAGACAATCCCAAAGAAAAGATAGGATTGGGGTTTTGATTAAAAAATAGGAGCAATTCCAAAAGGAAAATATAGTATTAAGGGTTTGATTGAAAAAATATGAGACATTGTGTAAAGAAAAAATTAGGATTGTTATTTTGATTCAAATAGCAGACATTCCCAAAATAAAACACAAGATTAGGGTGTTGACTAAAAAATAAGTGGCATTCTAAAAAAATTAGGATTATGGTCTTGATTAAAAAATATAAGACATTACGGAAAGAAAACATATGATTATTGTTTTGATTAATAAATAGTAGGCATTCCTAGAAGAAAACATAAGATTAGGGTTTTGATTCAAAAATAGGAGGCATTCCTAAAAGAAAACATAGGATTACAATTTTTATTCAAAAAGAGGAGGCATTACAAAAATAAAACATAGCCAAAGATTCGCAAAACAAAAGATATGACTAGGGTTTTGATTAAAAAAATGAGACATTCCAAAAAGGAAATAAACTATTAGGGTTTTGATTCAAAACAGAAAATAGGACACATTCATAAAAGAAAACAAGGATTAGTCATTTGATTCAAAAATAGCAGACGTTCCGATAAGAAAAGAAATTATTAGGTTCTTGATTGGAACATGGGAGACGTTCATATAAGGAAACATGGGATTAGTGTTTTGACTGAAAATAGGAGACATTAAAATAAGAAAACATAGGATTAGGTGTTTGAATGACAAATAGGAGACATTAATTTAAGAAAAGATTGGATTTGGATTTGACTAATAAATAGTAGGCATTCCGAATATAAAACATAGTATTAAGGGTTTGATTGAAAAATATGAGGTATTTCGGAAAGAAATCATAGGATTAGGATTTTTATTAAAAAAATAAGAGATATTCTAAAAAAAACATAGGATTAGGATTTTTTTTTTCAAAAATAGGAGACATTCCAAATTGAAAACCTACGATTAGAGTTTTGACTGAAAATTATAAGACATACTGAAAAAAAACACATAGGTTTAAGGTTTTGATTGAAAAATATGAGACATTACTATAGGAAAACATAGGATTAGCATTTTGATTCAAAACCAAACATAGGGGACATTTTCAAAAGAAAGTAGAGGATTATTGTTTTGATTCAAAAATAGCAGACATTCACAAAAGAAAACATAGCATTAGGGTTTTGATTAAAAAATATATGGCATTCCAAAAAAATTTAGGATTTAGGTTTTGACTAAAAAATATGTCACATTATGAAAAGAAAACATACGATTATTTTTTTTATTCAAAAACAGCAACATTGCCAAAAGAAAACATAAGATTAGTTTTTGATTAAAAAATAGGGTCCATTTTGAAAACGAAACTTAGGATTAGGATTTTTATTTAAAAATATGATGCATTACGAAAGGAAAACATAGCCAGAGTTAGAGGGCCCGTCCTACCTGCCTAACCCTTCACTCTGAGGGACCGTAGAATGGAAAGTGCCTTCTAAACTACTTGGCAGAAGGGAAGGGGCCTATGTATTTGCATGACCCCCACAGATTTCACACTACCTACACCCTAAGCCAATCTCCTAGTGGTCCTGCCAGCACGCCGCAGAACCGGAGCTCGTGTGGAACCTTGGATTTCTGGCAGCGGTAGAAGATAAAAAAATATTATGGCTGCGTACCATAGGAGCCTACGCTATGGGGAACTTGGCCAAAATATGGACACCTGAAGGGCCCGGCACACACAATCCTATCTTATCCGAGCCCATCATTTCACTTCAGACAGTAGCCCATAGCATCATAAGGAGCATCCCCTTTCAAGGATTCACAAAAAAATAAGGTAGGTTTTAGAGTTTTGATTAAAAAAAAATTGAGACATTCCGAAAAGAAAACATAGGATTAAGTTTTTAATTCAAAAATTGCAAACATTCTGAAAAGAAAAGAAAGTATTTCGTTTTCAATTTAAAAATAGGAGACATTCCTATAAGAAAACATAAGATTATGTTTTTAAATCAAAAATAAAAGATAATACCAAAAGAAACATAGGGTTGGGTTTTTGAATAAAAAATAGGAGACATTACAAAAAAAAAAAAATACGATTATTGTTTTGATTAAAAAATAGCAAACATTCCAAAAAGAAAAGATAAAATGAAGGATTTTGTTTAAAAACTATGAGCCATTATGAAACATAGGATTAGGGTTTTCATTGATATATAGTAGGCATTTCTTAAAGAAAACATAGGATTAGGTTTTCAATTGAAAAATATGAGACATTTAAAATATAAAGCAAATGATCAGGGTTTTGAATAAAAAAATAGCAAGCATTCTCAAAAGAAAATATAACATTAGTGTTTTGGTTAAAAAAATATTAGGCATTCCAAAGAAAACCTAAGATTGGGGTTTTGATTAAAAAATATCAGGCATTAAAAAACAAAAAACATAGGTTTCAGGTTTTGTATGCAAGATAGGAGACATTCTGAAAAGAAAACATAGGATTACAGTTTTGATAGAAAAATACGAGACATTACTATTAGAAAACATAGAAATAGGGTTTTGATTAAAAACCAATAAATATGGTATATTTCCAAAAGAAAACATAGGATTAAGGTTTTGATTCAAAAATAGGAGCTATTCCAAAAAGAAAACATAGGATTAGGGTTTTGATTGAAATTTGCAATTTATTCTAAAAAGAAAAAAATATGATTAGGGTTTTCATTGAAAAATAGGAGACATTACTATAAGAAAAAATAGGATTAGTGTTTTGATTAAAAAAAGTAGACATTCCTTAAAGAAAGCATAGGATTACTATTTTGATTAAAAAATAGCAAACAATCCTGAAAGAAAACCGAAATTTAGGGTTTTGATTAAAAAATAGAAGGCATTGCAAAAAACAACTTATGGTTAGGGTTATGATTAAAAATTATCAGACATTGCTGAAAGAAAACCTGTGATTAGGGTTTTCTTTGAAAAATATGAAACATTTCAAAAAGAAAAACATATTATTAGGGCTTTGATTGAAAAATAGCATACATCACTATAAGAAAACTTAGGATTAGGGTTTTGATTAAAACTTGAAAAGCAGTAGACATTCTGAAAAGAAATCATAGGATTGGGGTTTTGACTCAAAAATTGCAAACATTCTAAAAGAAAGCATATGATTAGAGTTTTGATTAAAAAATATGAGCCACTTTCTAAAGAAAACATAGAATTAGGTTTTTGATTAAAAATTGGAGACATTACTATATGAAAACATAGGATTAGGGTATTGAATGAAGATGAGACATTACTAAGAAATCATATGATTAGATTTTGATTCAAATATAGTAGTTATTGCGAAAAGAAATTAGAAGATTAGGGTTTTGATTGAAAAATATTTGACATTCCGAAGAGAAAACATCAGATTAGGATTTTGATAAAAAATTATTAGGCATTCCCAAAACAAAAGATTGGATTAGGATCTTGATTTTAAAAAATGAGATATTCCGAAACGAAAACAACTTATTATGGTTTTGATTAAAACTTTAAAAATAGGGCACATTCTGAAAAGAAAATATAAGATTAGGGTTGTGATTCAAAAATAGCGGACATTCTGAAAAGAAAAAGAAAGGATTTGGTTTTTGATTGAAAAATATTAGACATTCCGAAAAATAACATGGTTTACGGTTTTGATTCAAAACTAATAAATAAGAGACGTTAGGAGAAAAAAAACATAGGATTCGGGTTTTGTTTGTAAAGTAGGTGACATTCTGATAAGAAAGTATAGGTTGAGCCAAAGAAATTATAGTAGGTATTCTAAAAATGAAACATAATATTTGGGGTTTGATTGAAAAATAAAAGACATTCATAAAATAAATTATATGATTAGGATTTTGAACCAAAAATAGCAGACATTCCCAAAAGGAAACATAAGAAAAGAGTTTTGATTAAAAAATAGGTGGCATTCCAAAAAGAGAACTTAGGATTAGGGTTTTGATTAAAAAATATGAGACATTAAGAAAAGTAAACATCGGAATCGGGTTTTGTTTGCAAAATTGGTGACATGCCAAATAGAAAATATAGGATTATTGTCTTTATTTAAATATCGTTGGTATTCCAAAAAGAATAATAGGATTAGGGTTTTGATTGAAAAATAGGAAGCATTACTATTAGAAAATATAGAATTAAGGTTTTGATTAAAAACCAAAAAATAATAGACATTCTAAAAAGGAAACATAAGATTAGGGTTTTTATTCAAAAGTAGCACATCCCCAAAAGAAAACTTAGTATTAATATGTTGATTTAAAAATGGGAGCCACTCCGTAAAGAAAACAAAGGATTATTGTTAAGATAGAAAAATATGAGATATTACAAAAAGAAAAAATATGATTATCGTTTTGATTAAAAAAATAACAGACATTAAAATAACATAAGATTAGGGGTTTGATTATTGTTTTGATTCAAAAGTAGTAGACATTTGAAAAAGAAAACATAAGATTATGGTTTAGTTACACAAATAGAAGGTATTCTAAAAACAAATACATAGGATAAGGAACTTTATCCAAAAATAGGAGGCATTACGAAAAGAAAAAAAATTAGATTAGTGCTTTGATTAAAAATTGGCTGAGATTCCCTAAAAAAAAAGGACTAGGGTTTTGATTCTAACAAATGAGTCATTCCAAAAAGAAAACAAAGTATTAAGATTTTGATTCAAAATTGAAAAATAGGATACATTATAAAAAAAAACATAGGATTAGGTTTTTGATTCAAAAATGGAATGCATTCTGAAAAAAAAGAAATGATTAGGTTTTTCATTGAAAGATAGGACACATTACTAAAAGAAAAAATAGGTTAGCACTTTGATTCAAAACTTATATATAGGAGACATTAAAAAAAGAAAACATAGGATTCGGGTTTGGATTGAAAGATTGCAGACATTCCAAAAAGAAAAACATAAGATTATTATTTTGATTCAAATATAATTAGCATTCTGAAAAGAAAAGATACGATTAGGGCTTTTATTGAAAACCAAAAAATAGGACATATTACTATAAGAAAACATAGGATTAGGTTTTGATTAAAAAATAGTAGACATTGTGAAAGAAAAATAAAGGATTAGGGTTTTGATTAAAAAATAGAAGACATTCCCAAAAGAAAATATAGGATTATTTTTTTAATTGAATAATATGCAACACGAAAGGAAAACAAAGGATTATTGTTTTGACTAAAAAATAGTAGACATTATGAAAACAAAAGAAAGGATTTGGTTTTTAAATAATAAATGATAAATAGGAGACGTTATGAAAAGAAAATATAGGATTTTGTATTTGATTGAAAAATAGAGGACATACCAAAAAAGAACACATAAGATTAGTATTTTTATCCAAATATACGAGGCATTCCAAAAAGACAAAATATCGGATTAGGGTTTTGATAAAAAAAAAATTAGCAGATATTAAGAAAGCCAAACAAAGGATTATGGTTTTCATTAAAAAAAAATGAGACACTCATAAAATAAAACAAAGTATTAGGATATTCATTAGAAAAATGGAACATTCAGAAACGAAAGCAAATGATTAGAGTTTTGATTCAAAACTAAAAAATATGACACATTCTGAAAAAAAAAAACACATAGGATTAGGGTTTTGATTAAAAAATAGCAAACTTTGCTAAAAGAAAAGAAAGGATAAGGTTTTTGATTGAAAAATAGAAGACATTCCGAAAAGAAAACATAGATTAGAGTTTTGTTTTAAACCAAATAAATAGGAGACTTTAAGAAAAGAAACATAGGATTTGGGTTTTGATTAAAAAATAGTAGACATTACAAAAAAAAACAAAGGATTATGGTTTTGATTCAAAAATAGGAGTGATTCTGAAAATAAAACATAGGAACAGGATTTTGATTGAAAAATATGAGACAATATGAAAAGAAAACTTAGAATTATTGTTTTGATTAAAAAATAACGGGCATTGAGAAAAAAAAAATAAAGCTTTAGGATTTTGAGTCAAAACTGATAAATACGAAACATTAACAAAAGAAAACATGGGCTACGGGTTTTGATTGAATGATAGGAGACATTCTAAAAATAAAACATAGGATCAAGGTTTTCATTCTAATATAGCTGGCATCCCGAAAATAAAACGTAGGATTAGGGTTTTGATTAAAAAATTGTAGACATTCCGAAAAGAAAACATAGACAATCCTAGAAGAAAACATAAGATTAGGGTTTACATTCAATAATAGAATCCATTGCGAATTAAAAAACATACAATTAGTTATTGATTGAAAAAATAAGAGATATTACGAAAAGAAATCATTGGATTATTGTTTTGATTAAAAAAATAGCAGGCATTCTGAAATAAAATTAAAAGATTATATTTTTGAATCAAAACTAATAAATACGAGACATTAAGAAAAGAAAACATGGGATTCGATGTTTGATTGAAACATAGGAGGCATTCAGAAAATAAAACATAGGATTAGGATTTTTATTTAAAAATAGGACGCATTATGAAAAGTAAACATAAGATGAACTTTTTTATTAAAAAAAATTAGACATTTAAAAAAAACATAGGATTAGGGTTTTGACTGAAAATAGGAGATATTGCTATAACAAAATATAAAATTCGTGTTTTGATTTAAAATTGAAAAATAGGGGAGATTTCGAAAAGAAAACATAAAATTTGGGTTTTTATTTAAAAATAGTAGAAATTCCATAAAGAAAACATAGAATTAGTGTTTTAATTGAAAATTTTGAGGCATTCTGTAATGAAACAATTGATTAGTGTTTTGATTCAAGTATAGTAGGTCTTCCGAAAAGAAAACGTAGGATTAGGGTTTTGATTGAAGAATAGGAGACATTACTGTAGAAAAACATAGGATTAGGTTTTTGAATGAAAAATTGGAGAGATTACTATAAGAAAACATATTATTAATGTTTTGATTCAAAAAAAAATTGTAGGATTAGGGTTTTGATTGAAAAATAGGAGACGTTACTAAAAGAAAACATAGAATTTTGGTTTTGATTCTAAAATATTAGACATTAAAAAAATAACACATAGGATTAGGGTTTTGATTGAAAAATAGGAGGCAATCCGAAAAAAAAAGATTAGGGTTTTGATTTAAAACATTAAGACATTCCGCAATGAAAGCATCGGATTACGGTTTTGATTAAAAGTTAGCAGACATTCCCAAGCGAAAGATAGGATTAGGGTTTTGATTAAAAACATTGAGACATTCCTAAAAGAAAACATTCTATTAATGTTTTCATTCAAACCTAAAAAAAGGATGTATTCCCAAAGGAAAACACAGGATTATGGTTTTGATATAAAAATAGCATACATTCCATAAAAAAAGAAACGATTAGTTTTTTGGTTTGAAAATAGGAGACATTGTCAAAAGAAAACATAGGTTATGATTTTGATTCAAAACTGATAAATATGATGATGAGTGCATTTTATATCATGTTTTCATGCCCTTTACTCTATTCTTTTAGTTGTCCTTTAGCATATTTTTGTGTATAATTGGTGCTATTCAAGGTATAATGTTCATTGTGCAGGAATCGTGGGCTTGAATCATTTTGGAGTGAAACTGAGTGCGTTTCATGCATGTTCAACGACTGAGGGAAAGGAACTAGCTGACACGGGCAGAACATGGCCTCGTCCGATCCGCTACAAATCCCTAGCCTGGAGAGAAAACTAGCAAAATCCTGACATGGGAGTATCCCAGGCAGAACATGGTCACCTCACGCCCGTGCGCATGCCGCTATAAATTTCAGGAAAATCCCCTTCGAGAGTGTGACAATTGACATGGGGGTCGCACACCAATGTCTATGCTACTGCAAATCTCTGGAGTTTCACTCAAAGAATCCTCAGAAAAGCACACGGTCTGAACATGACCGTGTCCAGACCATGTCAGGCCCTGAAACTGCCTTCTTAACTCCAGATTTTAGGATTTCTTTCTCATCTTTATTCGGGGACTCTCCTCTCCACCGGGAGAACGTTGATGATATCGAATATCAAGCTTTACCACAACACCTAAGAAGACCAAGAACGAGTCGGAGGCGTCACGAGAGGTGTGGTTAGCACAAGGTCTCACCAAGGAAGGTATCTAGCATACAGAAGGGAGTCATGTCTTTCTCTTGTTGTTCTTTCATTATTCTTTCCTTGCTGTATCTACCCATGAGGTGCTAACTGGCCATAGTGCCCTGGTGTTTGAGAACTTAGATGAATTGTAATACTTATACACTTGTCTTTACAAGTTCTACGGAGTTCTAATTGATGCTTGTATTTAATCTTGTGTTGCATAACTTGATGTGTTTGATTTACACAGTTGTTTGGGTAAAACTCGCTGCGTAGCTTGCTTGCGAGAGACGCACATTTATCTTAGCAAAACTCAGTGTACTTGAGAGCTTATAGATGCAACATTGTTTGTGAGCACACACTTGTATCTTTGCGATGTACCTGGTAGACATTTAGGGCAACATAGAGTGCACTAGTCTTAGGGATCACCTCGGGGCATTGCTCTCGTATTGCCAAAACACTCGATTCTAATCTCCTACCTTCTCCACCAATTTATCTTCTCTTAATTGTTTTATAATTCAACTCTTTCTCAATTCGTGTTTACTAGACATCATAAGAGCAATTAGTACTTTGGGTACAGTTCCTTGTGGTTCAACAAGCCTATCCCTCACGCGGTACCACTTTATTACTTGCTTGCGACCTGTACACTTGCAGTCAGCACATCATACGAAACCATAGAAAAAGAAAACATAGGATTTGTGTTTTGTTTTCAAAATAGGAGATATTGCAAAAAAAAAAACATAGGATTAAGGTTTTGATTCAAATAAAGTAGATATTCAGAAAAAAAAAAAAACATAGTATTTGGGTTCTTTTTAAAAAAATTAGACATTACTAAAAGAAAACCTAAGATTAGTGTTTTGATTAAAAAATAGTAAACATTCTAAAAGAAAAAATAAGATTAGGATTTTAATTGAAATACAGAAGGCATTTCGAAACAAAAACATAGGATTAGGGTTTTGATACATGAGACATTTCGAAAATAAGACATTGGATTAGGGTTTTGAATAAAAATAGCAGCCTTTACCAAAGGAAACCTTTGATTATTGTTTTGATTAAAAAATTAGAGGCACAACAAAAAAAAAACACTCTAGATTAGGGTTTTGATGAAAAAATTATGATACATTAAGAAAAGAAAACATGGGATGCGGGGTTTGTTAGCAAAATTAGAGACATTGTGAAAAGATAACATTGGATTTTGGTTTTTATTCAAATATAATAGGCATTCAGAAAGAAAACATAAGATTATGGTTATAATTCAAAAATAGGAGGTATTACAAAAAGAAAACATACAATTAGGGTTTTGATACGAAAATAGGATCCATTCCTAAAAGAAAACATAGGATTAAGGTCTTGATTCAAAACTGAAAATATATGAGACATTATGAAAAGAAAACATTGGATTAAGGTTTTGATTAAAAAATAGGAGACATTACTCTAAGTAAACATAGGATTAGAATTTTGATTAAAAAGTAATAGCCACTCCGAAAAGAAAACATAGGATTAGGGTTCTGATTGAAAAATATGCGACATTACGAAGAGAAACAATACGATTATTGTTTTGATTCAAAAATAGAAAACATTCCCAAAAAGAAAACATAAGATTACTAGCTTTTATTAAAAAATAATCACCATTCAAAAAAATAAAAAATATAATTACGGTTTGATTAAAAAATATGAGGCATTATGAAGAGAAAACATATGATTAGTGTTGTGATTGAAAAACATGAGACATTTCATAAGGAAAACATAGGATTAAGGTTTTAATTGGAAAACAAGTATATTTTATTATAAGAAAACATAGGATTAAGGTTATGATTAAAACCGACATTCTGGAAATAAAATATAGAAATAGTGTTTTGATTAAAAAAATAGCAGAAATTCACAATGAAAAACATAGGAATAGGGTTTTGATTCAAAAATAAGAGCCACACCCAAAACGAAAATGATTTTGATTGAAAACTATGAGACATTACGAAAGGAAAATATAGATTATTGTTTTGATTAAAAAATTGAAGACATTTCCATAAGAAAACAGAAGATTAGGGTGATGATTAAAAAATAGGAGGCATTCCAAAAACAAAACTTAAGATTAGCGTTTTGATTAATAAATAGTAGACATTGTGAAAAGAAAATATAGGAGTAGGTTTTGATTGAAAAATAAAAGACATTCCAAAAACAAGACATATGATTTGGGTTTTGATTGAAAAATATTAGACATTTCGAAAAGAAAAGATATGTTAAGGTTTGATTCAAAACTGATAAATAGAGGCACTAAGAAAAGAAAATATAGGATTGGTGTTTTGATTCAAATATATTAGGCATTCCAAAAAAGAAAACATAGGATTAGGTTTTTTTATTGAAAATAGGAGACATTACTATCATACATAAATTAGTGTTCTGATTGAAAAATAGGAGACATTACTATAAGGAAACATAAGATTAGCATTTTAATTCAAAAATAGTAGACATTCTAAAAAGAAAACATAGGATTAATATATTTATTCAAAAATAGGAGGCATTACGAAAAGAATACTTAGGATCAGGCTTTCGATTAAAAAATGGTAGACATTCCGAAAAGAAAACATAAGATTAGTGTTTTGATTGAAAGATAGGTGACATTCTTAAAAGAAACATAAGATTATGACTTTGATTAAAAAATAAGAGACATTCCTAAAAGAAAACATAGGATGAGTTTTGATTGAAAAATATGAGTCATTACAAAAAGCAAACATAGAATTATTGTTATGATTAATAAATAGCAAATATTTCCAAAAGAAAACATAAGATTAGGGTTTTGATGAAAAAATAAGAGACATTCCAAAGAAAAACTCTTAGGATTATGGCTTTTATTACAAAATGAGACATTAACAAAAAACAAATGTACGATTATTGTTTTGACTCAAAAATAGCAAACATTCACAAAAGAAAAGATAAGATTAAAAAATAGAAGGCATTCTAATAAGAAAACATAGGAATAGGATTTTTATTGAACAATAGCAACCATTACGAAAAAAACATGGGATTAGTGGTTTGATTAAAAATTTGCAAAGATTCCTCAAACAAATGATAGGAGATATTAATCTAAGAAAACATAGGATTAGAATTTTCATTAAAAAATAGTAGGCATTCGGAAAAGAAAACTTAGGGTTTTGATTGAAAAATATGAGACATTACTAAATCAATCTTTTTTTTTTGCAAACAAAACATTAATCCTATGTTTTGTTATAATAATGTCTCATATTTTTGAAAAGAACAGACATTACTATAAGAAAACATATGATTAGGGTTTTGATTCGAAAATAGGAGACATTCAGAAAAGAAAACAAAGGATTAGGATTTGATTCAAAACTAAAAAAATGGACACATTTTGAAAAGTAAACATAGGATTAGGGTTTTGATTGAAATATAGGAGATATTTCAAAAAACAAACATTTTAATAGGTTTTGATTTAAATATAGTAGGAATTCTGAAAAGAAAACTTAGGATTAGTGTGTTGATTGAAAGATAGAAGACATTAATATAAGAAAACTCAGGATTAAGGTTTTGTTTAAAACATAGTAGACATTGTGAAAAGAAAACATACTATTAGGGTTTTGATTGAAAAATATGAAACATTTAGAAAAAAAACAAACGATTAATGTTTTGATTAAAAATAGGAGATATTACTATGACAAAATATAAGATTAGGGTTTTGAAGAAAAAACCAAAAATAGGGGACATTTTCAAAAGCAAACATAGAATTAGATTTTTGGTTTAAAAATAGCAAGGATTAACAAAAAAAAATATAGGATTACGGTTTTGATTCAAATATAGTAGGCATTTCGAAAGGAAAACATTGGATTATGGTTTTGATTGAAAAATAAGAGACATTACTATAAAAAAACATAGGATTAGTGTTTTGATTAAAAAATAGTAGATATTCTGAAAAGAACAAAAATGTCTAGGTGTTTGACTAAAAAATAAGAGGCATTACAAAAATAAAACAAAATATTAGCATTTCGATTCAAAACTGAAAATGAGGAGAGACATTACCATAAGAAAACATAAGATTAGGGTTTTTATTGAAAACTAATTAATAGGAGACATTCGAAAAGAAAGCAAAGGATTAGGGTTTTCAAAGGTACGATTACGGTTTCAATTAAAAAAAATGAGACATCCTGAAAAAAAATCAATGGATTAGGTTTTTGATTCAAAAATAGGTTTGGGGTTTTGATTGAAAAATATAAGACATTTTAAAACAAAAACATAGTATTAGGGTTTTGATTGAAAAATATGAGATATTACAATAAAAAAACACAGGATTAGGTTTTTGATTAAAAAAATGGGACATTCCGAAAGGAAAATAAAGGATTAGGGTTTTGATTCAAAACTGGAAAATAGGAACATTTCATAAAGAAAACATAGGATTAGAATTTTGATTCCAAAATAGGAGACATTCTGAAAAGAAAAGAGAGGATTAGATTTCGGAGTGAATAATATTAGACATTCTGAAAAGAAAACATAGATTAGGGTTTTGATTCAAAACTAATAAATAGGAGACATTAAGAAAAGAAAACATAACATTCGGGTTTTGTTTGAAAAATATGACATTTCGAAACAAAACATATGATTAGGGTTTTGATTCAAAAATAGCAGACATTCCAAAAAGAAAAGAACGGATTAGTTTTTTAATTCAAAACGAAAATATAGAACCCATTCCGAAAATAAAACGTCGGATTAGTGTTTTGATTCAAAAGTAGGAGACATTACAATTAGAAAACATAGAATTACGGTTTTGATTGAAAAATATGAGACATTACAAAAAGCAAACATAGGATTAGAGTTTTGATTCAAAACTGAAAAATAATGTTTTGATTCAAATATAGTATCCATTATGAAAAGAAAACATAAAATTAGGATTTTGATTGAAAAAGCAGGAGACATTCTTAAAAGAAAACATAGGATTAGGGGTTTTGGTTCAAATGTAGTAAGCATCCCAAAAAGAAAACACAGGATTAAGGTTTTCATTGAAAAGTAGATGACATTACTATAAGAAACCATAGGATTTGAGTTTTAATTAAAAAGTAGATGACATTAGTATAAGAAAATATAGGATTTGGGTTTTGATTCAAAACACTAATCATATGTTTTCTTATCGTAATGTCTCCAATAAAAAATAGGGTCTTGAATAAAAACCATAATCTTAACATTCCGAAAAGAAAACATAGGATTACTGTTTTTATTAAAAAAAAATGAAAAATTCTGAAAAGACAAACAAAAGATTAAGTTTTTGATTCAAAATTGAAAAATAGGACACATTGCTAAAATAAAAATAACATTAGTTTTTTATTCAGACATAATATACATTATGAAAAGAAAAGAAGGGATTAATATATTAATAGAAAAGCAAGAGACATTTCGAAAAGAAAACATAGGTTAGGGTTTTGATTCAAAACTGATAAATAAGAAATATTAAGGCAAGAAAATATAGGATTCCGTTTTTGATTGAAAATTAGCAAACATTCAGAAAAAACACATAAGATTAGGGTTTTAATTTAAAGATAGGAATCATTCTGAAAAGAAAACATAAGATTAGATTTGGGTTTTGATTAAAAAATAGGAGACATTCCAAAAAAAAACCTTAGGATTACCATTTTGATTAAAAAATATGGGACATTATAGAAGGAAAACATACGATTAATGTTTTGATTAAAAAATAACATATATTCCCAATATAAAATTTAAGATTATAGTTTAGATTAAAAAATAAGAGGCATTCATAAACAAAAGGTAGAATACCCAGATTAGTCACTTTATTATAGTGAAAGTGTCCTTTCAGTCTTCCTATTATTTTTTGTCCTTCTAGGATCCCTCTATTTTCCAATTTAGTGAAATGTAAGTCCCTCTCACTCATATAATTTGTCCATAGAAGGTCCCCGAGAGGGACTTAGATTACACTAAATGGGAAAATAGAGGGATCTCAGAAGGGCAAAAAATAATAGGGGGACTGAAAGGGCACTTTTACTATAGTGGAGGGACTAATATGGGTATTCTACCTAAACAAAAAAATTATCTCATATTTTCCAATCAAAACCCTAATTGTATGTTTTTTTTTCGCAATGTCTCCTATTTTTGAAAAAAATCCAACCCCAACGTTTTATTTTAGGAATGTCTCATATTTTTTTAATGAAAGCCCTTATCCTATGTTTTCTTTTCGAAATGTCTTATATTTATCAATAAAAACTCTAATCATATGTTTTCTTTTCAGAATGTCTACTATTTTTGAATAAAACCCATAATCTTTTGTTTTCTTATAGTAATGTTCCCTATTTTTAATTCAAAACCCTAATCCTATGTTTTTATTATAATAATGTCGGCTATTTTTCAATAAAAACCATAATTCTATGGTTTCTTATAGACACTAATTTTCAATCCAAAACCTAATCTTTTCTTTTCTTTATGGAATGTCTGCTAATTTTTAATTGAAACAATAATTCGATGTTTTCTTTTCAGAATGTGTCCTATTTTTCAGTTTTGAATGAAAATCCTAATCCTTGTTTTCTTTTCGGAATGTCTCATTTTTTTTAATCAAAACCCTAATCCTATCTTTTGTTTTGCCTATCTTTGTAATTTTTAATCAAAAACCTAATCGTATGTTTTCTTTTCGTAATGCCTCTTATTTTTGATTAAAAGTTCTAATCTTATGTTTACTTCTCATTATGGCTGTTGTTTTTAAATCAAAATCTTAATCCTTTGTTTTCTTTTTGGAATGCCTACTATTTTTTAATAAAAACAAGAATCGTATGTTTACTTTTTGTAATGTCTCAAATTTTATAATCAAAACCCTAACCCAAAGTTTTTTTCCCCGAATGCCTCCTATTTTTTAATCAAAATACTATTCTTATAATATTTCTTTTGTGAATGTCTGCTATTTTTGAATTAAAATAATAAACCTATATTTTCTTTCCGTAATGTCTCATACTTTTCAATTAAAACACAAATCCTATGTTTTATTTTTTGGAATGCCTACTATTTTTTACTTAAAACAGTAATCTTATGTTATCTTTTTGAAATATCTCATATTTTTCAATCAAACCCCAATCCTATGTTTTCTTTTTGAAATGCCTACTATATTTCAATCAAAATCCTAATTCTACGTTATCTTTCCGCAATGTCTACTATTTGTGAATGAAACCCTAATCCTATGTTTTCTTATAGTAATGTCTTATATTTTTCAATCTAAACCTTAATCTTATCTTTTCTTTTTGGAATACTACTATATTTTTCAATCAAAATCCTATATTTTCTTTTATTAATGTTACCTATTTATCTATTTTGAATCAAAACCCTAACTTATGTTTTCTTTTCCGAATGTCTCCTATTTTCCAATAAAAAACCTAATCTTTTTTTTTTTTTGGTTGTCTGCTATTTTTGAATCAAAACCCAAATCCTATGTTTTATTTTCGGAATATGTTCTATTTTTCAGTTTTGAATCAAAACCCTAATCCTTTTTTCCTTTTCGTAATGTCTCATTTTTTTTGTCAAAACCCTAATAATATTTTTTGTTTTGGGAATATTTGCTAATTTTTAATCAAAACACTAATCTTTATTTTCTTTCGTAATGCTTCTGACTTTTGAATAAAAATCCTAATACTATGTTTTTTTTCGTAATGCCTCATACTTTTGTATTAAAACACTAATCTTATGTTTTCTTTTGGGAATGCCTGCTATTTTTTAATAAATAAAATAATACTTTGTTTTCTTTACAGAATATCTAATTACTATAATAAAACATAGGATTAGGTTTTTTATTTAAAATTTAAAAATATGGGACTTTCCCAAATAAAACAAAGGATTATGTTTTGATCCAAAATTGCAAACATTCTGAAAAGAAAAGAAAAGAAAAGATTGGGTTTTTGATTCAAAATTTGGAGCAATTCTGAAAAAAAAACAAAGCATTAGTGTTTTGATTACAAAATAGGAGACATTACTATAAGAAAACATAGGATTAAGGTTTTGATTCAAATATAGTAGGCATTACAAAAGGAAAACATATGATTAAGGATTTAATTGAAAAATAGGAGACATTACTATAAGAAAATATAGGATTATAGTTTTGGTTGAAAAATAGAAGCCATTACCATAAGAAAACATAGGATTATTGTTTTGAATGAAAAATAGGAGACATTACTATAGAAACATATAGGATTATAGTTTTGATTAAAAAATACTAGACTTTCACAAAAGAACACATAGGATTAGGATTTCTAGTCAATAATAGGAGGCATTATGAAAAGAAAATATAGGAGGCATTTTGATTAAAAAAATAGTAGGCATTCCAAAAAGAAAAACAGAGGATTACGGCTTGAAGTGAAAAATAGGAGACATTAGACAAAGAAAACATATGATTATGGTTTTGATTAAAAAACTAGCAGACATTCCGAAAAGAAAACAAAGGGTTAGGGATTTGATTGAAGAATAGAAGACATTGCGAAAAGAAAACTTAGCATTAGGGTATTGTCTAAAAATTTGGAGCCATTCCGAAAAAAAACATAGGACTATTATTTTGAATGAATAATAGGAGACATTGCAATAAGAAAACATGGGATTATGGTTTTATTATAAAATAAAAAATAGGGGGCATTTCCAAGCACTAGTTTTGATGAAAGAACGAAAGATGGACTTTTAAGACATCTAGCTGATGTCCATACATGGAAAGAATTTGACAAGTTACATAAGGATTTTTCAAAAGATCCTCATAATGTTAGACTTGGATTGGCTAGTGATGGCTTTAATCCATTTAGAACCATGAGTGTCAGGCATAGTACATGGGCTTTAATTTTAACTGTGTACAACTTTCCTCCTTGGATTTGCATGAAACAACCTTCTCTTATATTCGCTTTACTTATTCTTGGTCCAAAGTACCCATCAAATAAAATTGATGTTTTCTTGCACTTTTAATTGATGAGTTGAATGATTTGTGCATTAATGGTTTAGAGGTCTATGATGCTCATTCGAAGTGCTCTTTTTAGATGCATGCTGCTTTAATGTGGACTATTGATGATTTTCCTGTTTATAGCATGTTGTCTGGTTGGAACATAAAGAAAAAGTTTGCATGCCCATGTTGTGGTTTTGATACTTAATCAGAATGGCTATATCATGGTGGGAAATAATGTTTCCTTGGCCATCGTCGATTTTTACCATTAGAACATCCATATAGGCATGATAGACACAACTTTAATGGAAGAAAAGAATGGAGACAAGTGCCTAGTTTGTTAGGTGGATTTGCTGCATGGGATCAATTCAATGGGAAGATAATTGTGAAGGATAAAAATGGTAAAATTATTCCAATAATGGAAGGATGGAATAAATAGAGCATATTTTTCTCTTTACCTTATTGGAAGTCAAATTTGATTTGCCACAATCTCGATGTAATGCATATTGAAAAAAATGTTTGTGACAACATCTTGGGAACATTATTGGATATTGATGGGAAAACTAAAGACAACTTGACATTCCGTCTTGACCTTAAAAGGTTGGGTATAAGAAATAATATTCACCCTGTAAAGCTTCCAAATGGAAGATTATTGCTTCCTTCAGCTTTCTATACAATGAAAAATAGAGAAAAAGATCTAATGCTAGGATTATTAAAAAGGACAAAGGTGCCAGATAGTTAGTCATCAAACATTTCAAGATGCGTCAAGTTTAAACAACATAAATTGGTTGGTTTGAAAAGTCATGATTGCCATGTATTGATTGAGGATTTGCTACCAATAGCCATTAGAGATGTTCTTCAAGATAAAGTGGTTAAAGAAATTGTTGATTATGTGCTTACTTTAAAGAGATTTGTTCCAAAGTCTTAAAACCAAGTCATCTTGATGAGATTGAGGTAAAAGATGGGGAAACACTTTCTCATTTGGAAATGATCTTTCCACCGTCGTTCTTTACTATCATGGTACATTTAATTATCCATTTGGCAACAGAGGCAAATGTAGCAGGTCCAGTACAGTATTAATGGATGTACCTAATTGAGAAGTATATACATACATATTTTGTAATTTTAAATATTATATTTAGTTGTATATTATCATCTACAAACTAATAATTTTAATTGACATATATTTGATTATAGGTATTTGTTCACTTTAAAGTCATATGTGAGAAATAGAAATTATCCTAAAGGATCAATTGCAGAAGGATATATAGCAAATGACTGCATAACTCATTGTTCTAGATATTTTGAAGATGTTGAGACAAGGTTCAATCAACTTGCATGGAATAATGATACTATAGAACTTACTTCAATGCCAGATGCTCCTTTACCTATAATTTTGGGTCGTCCAATCGATAAAGTGAAGAATATTATTTTTTATGATCAAACACTCATGCAAGCTCACCGATATGTCTTATACAATTATAATTTGGTAATCCCATTCATCCAGTAAGTATTACATATTGTTTTCAAAATTCTGTAAAAGTTTATAAGCTTAATTCAAACTTGACAAGTAATTATTTAAATGATATCTAGGGTACATCGGGATGAAATCAAGAGACAACAACACAGTTGAAATCGTAAGCACTCGCTCAACGAAGTTGAAATAGAAAGAATTCATCACTCAACTGGTTTCGATCTCATGTAAGTCTAATTTTATTCATTTATATGTTCAAATATTTTTTTCTTAATTCGTGTTATTTAAATAATAAGTAAGCTATCTAATTTTTTAGGTTTCAAGATTAGTAGAATTGAAAATACAATAGTCAATGAACATATTAAATTCGTGTTATTTAAATAATAAGTAAGCTATCTAATTTTTTAGGTTTCAAGATTAGTAGAATTGAAAATACAATAGTCAATGAACATATTAAATGGTTGGCTCGTGGTCCAAATAAAGTTGGGAGAAGATTTAAAGGATATATCATTGGAGGTGTTAGATTTCACACTAAATAAACAGAGGACAACAGAAAAACTGATAATAGCAGAGTTGTCATTACTACAAAGACATCATGTTTAGATGAAGATGTTGTTTATTATGGTGTAGTGAAAGATATAATTGAATTGAATTATTTTGAAAGGTTTAAAGTTGTATTATTCCAATGTGATTGGGTAGATGTAGAGCGAGAAAAAGGGGTGAAGAAGGATTAATTTGGGTTTACACTTGTGAACTTATCAAAGTTAGTTCATACTAGTTTGAAGTCGACTGATGAGCCATTTGTTTGGCATCACAAGTTCAACAAGTGTTTTATCTTCAAGATTCATTACAACCTGAATGGCATGTTGTATTTAGAACTAAGCCTAGGGACGTCTATGAAATAGGTGAAGACTTGTCATTTGCATCAAATAGTCACCGCCATTCTAATGATGATAAGTTAATCGAGAAACATAATATGAGAAATAGAGAAGTTATATGGGTTACAAATGATATAGTTGGCAGACATGTGGACCCCGACGATAATGAAAAAGAAGATTCATCATCTAGCGAGGAATGGTAAGAGTATTCCATATAGTATTTATATTAATGTTTGATTTATGATATTTAATTTATTCAATAATTTTATTTTAATTTTCAGATAAGGTAGAGAGAATTATTGGTCTCTTTGGAAGAATTGTTGCTTGAATTGGTTCTCTTTATCAATTCCCTTTTCTTGAGTTAGTTGCTGAACTAGATGCGCCATAGTAACCTTGATTAGGTACACAATAGGTAGCTTTTCCAGCACAAAAGAAATGGATTTCCAAGAAATTATTAGTTACTGGAGCTATGAACTCTTTTACAGCAGCTACATCCGAGACAGTGATAGAGTTGTAGTTTACATGAATAATGAGCTGCAAGATCCTATTATCTCTCATGAAATGCTACGATCATGTATGGTTTACATGTTGCAATAGATCATTACATTGTCTCAAAGGGAATTTTTATTATATTTCTGGAAAGTAAAAATTTCAGTATGACAACAACAAAATTAAACATTGGCATTCATTAAAACTGAATATTAATTATTGTAAGGTTGGTTGATTGTACCAAGCTTGGAGCAGCAGGGAAGAGATTGTTCATTAAGAGTCTTATCAAACACATTGAGAATGGTAAACTCAAGCTATTGCAAAAATAGAAAGAAAGAATTGATAGGTAAATTCCAGTGAAAGTATTGAAAGAAAAATGAATGCATGTACATTTGTTTTGTGTATCATCTGGTTGAAAATATTTCTGCAGAGTTGATGTGAAACTTCCTACGATTAAAGTGTGTTTTAATAAACTTAATGTGGAAGCTGAATGTCAAGTTATTCAAGAAAAGCCTCGACCAACTTTATGGAGTGCAACCAAAGCCAGTTTCTCTGTGAGTAGATGCATTACTATCTTTTTTCTATTTTTCTTCAATGTTTATTACTTTATAATTAGTTCATCTGAGAGGTCTTGTGGTTGAACCACGGTTGAACCATCCCATATAAATTACAGGACTTGTAAATGAACAATGTTATATATTTATTTGATATGAAGGGTTATCGATTTTCACTTTCTAATTCTTTGCATACATTTAGTTATATTCCAAATGGGAAAGGAGAGAGAGAAGCTATTTCATGAGGTAAGAAAAGCTATTGGAAATCTGAATCAATTTATACATTCATTTAGTTTATCTATTTTAAATTTCAGATATCCTAGTTAATGTATAACTGCATGTTTGTAATTTTTTGCAGTAGATACCAATGTTTCAATGAAAACCTAGACTACGGCAATATTGTACTCAACTAGAATAAGTGGTCCATGATATGGATGACAGAGAAAGCTGATTAGTTTTATATTTTGATGTAATTAAATAGTTGTTTTCATGACATGCAGATGTATCTTGTAGCTGAGTCTACCTGATCAAGATAAATAAGTGGGATTTTGAAAGTTATCACTCCAAATTTTTGCACCTTTTGTTTCATTCTCTTCATACATTGGAAATCTAATTCTTGATCTGAGCATCAATAATTTATTAAGAATCTTTGGTTTCCTTTAGTTACATTCTGATTATTTTAGTATTTTTTTTGTTTTTTATAAATTTTGTTCAGCCTATCATTTGCGCTGGCAACAAGTAAGATCAAAGAAATGGCTCGGGTAGTAGCCATGGAGCTGAGAGGGCATGGGAAATCATCCACTAGAAATGATCTACACTTGTCCATTGAGGTACACAATAACAATTCTATGAATTTGTACAAGAGCAATAATTAACTGTAACTTGTTTTTTTTGTAACTTCCTCTTTTGCAATGTGCCAATTGACTGTACAATGATATCTTAATTTTAAAATAGTATTATACCCAAGCAGAAAATAATTGATTTGGATTTGCAGAATTTATACAATGATCTTTTGGCTATTCTGAAAGCCATTTATGGGGATTCTCCACCTTCCATTATCCTTGTTGGCCACAGGTTTTGTGTCTCTAGCATTTCTCAAGAGAAACCTGTCATTATTATTTGTCTTTGATACTTATTAAGTTGAATTTTCAGATGCTTATATCAATATTATTTGTAATTTGCTTTGTCACAAGTTGTTAAGGACTTGTTATTGGTATGAATATCATCAATCAAGCATGTGAAGACAAGTTTAAAATTTTAGTGCGACCTTAGTCTTCCACAAAACTGGGTTTTACAAAATGGAAGAAGCTTGCCACATACTGTAATTTGTTATTCTTGCACTATGCTCTTATTATATAACCTTTATTCTTCTGCAGACATTTTCTTGCTCTGTGATCTATTAAGTTTTTATCATCTATGGAGATTGTTATGTATGTATATATAGCAAATAGTTCTGACAATTCAAGTATAGCAATTATTCTTCTATTACCAATATAGTTTAATTTACTTATTTTACATGAATTGTTTCTATTTTTGATGTACCTTATGGCAAGTTGTTCTCATAATATTTATCTAGATCAAAGACTCTTACTTTTCATTGATTTTGAAGCATAAGAGGCTCCCTGGCTATACATGCAGCTACAAAGAGAGTTATCACGAATCTGCAAAGCCTTATTGTTGTTGATGTTGTAGAGGCCCATTTCATAACTTGAGATTTTCATGCTATCATATTAATTTGAAATTTATCTGTGATGTTATTGGATTCATATTCTCTTTCTTTATATATATATATAATTGGGAATAGCCATAGCATCGTTGATCCATATGGAGAAAATTCTATCCAACAGAATGCAATATTTCCCAACCATTACAAGGCGGTATGTATCTATGGTGTTTGATTTACAATCAAGTTCATAATTCTTTCATTTTATATAAGATGTTCCACAAGACTAGGACAATGTGGTCTCTCCATAATTATTACTAATAAAGGCATGCTATGACTTTGATGCCCTTGGAAAAGTTCTATTTGAGAAAATTCTATCCAACAGAATGCAATTTTTCCCAACCATAGAGAAGGTGGTATCTATTTATGGTGTTTGATTTACAATCAAGTTCATAATTCTATCTTTTTATAAAAGATGTTCCACAAGACTTGGAGAATGTGGTCTCTTCATAATTATTAGCGTGCTATGACTTTGAAGCCCTTGAATAAGTTCTTATTGGCTGAGTTTTGAATAAAAACCATAGTATTTACAAGTTTTTGGGTAAGCAACTCTATCAAGCCTGGTAATCATCACCATGATGGATTGACTTTTAGAAATTTTGCATATTAGACCAGTTTGCTGAGCTTTAGATGTAGTTAAGGAGCTCTGCTCAAGGTTGATTTATCCAATTTTTAACTAAGCTGGTGTCACTGGTTGAGCTCATATTCAAGAAATATATAAATAATTCAAAACATGTAGTTAGATTGTTCAAAGAAACTTTGTTTGTTATAACCATGTTTTCTTGTCATAAGGCTACCATAGTAGTATTCTAGCATGAAATGAATGAAATTATCATGTCTTAGTACTGAAATGTTTAAAATGTTGTGTTAACTTGATTATACAGTACTCATGCACTTTTATATTGTTATATTTATGATAACATTTACTTTTTTTGTTTCTGCATTTCTAGAATGACATTCAATTAATTTTTTGTCATATTAAAACAGAAAGAACAAATCAATTAATGTTGACAGCTGTGTTAAAGAGTTGATAAAGTTGAAGATGGGGAATATTGATATTGTTCTTGTATAGGTGTTGTGCTAGAGATGAAGTATGTGATAGAAGAAGCAAATGAATTGACTGGAGAGCTGATTACCTATTTTATTCATGACTAATTTTCGGCGGTATATGTGGAGCTCTTTTTCATGTGGCAAAAAAGTCCCTTATTTTAATTGCTTTGGGAGAAAACCACCATCAATGTTTATTCTTATATTCTTTTATTTAATATTTGTTTCAAAAACAGTAAGAACAAAGCAATGAATTTCCTATATATATATATATATTCACAAGTACGAATATTTGTATTGATAATTCAACTTCTTTGGAGTGTATTTATAGAGAGAGGAACTGAATAATTAGTATGTGAATTGCATGTTAAGTTTGTTATGTTATTGGTTAGTAACGTGCCATGTTTTATTGCACTAGAACACAGGGGAAGGAACAGGGAGCATGCTTCGTTACTGGTTTCTTGTTCATCCATTTGGATTTACAGAAGAAGGCCGGTGGATGTTGTGAATTAGTACTGTCTTATCTTTCTTCCAGATTCTAGGACATGTTTGTGAAGTTCTATTCTAAGGGAGGCTGCAGTTGATCATTAAAAGTAAGTTATGTAATTCTTTTAACTATTTCAGTTTGAGAGTACTAAATGGCATCTTTTTAAGAAAAGCTCAATTTGAGAGTACTGTTTTGTCATGTTTGTTGCAATTAGAGTTCTACTGATCTCAGAGTAGTTATTAGGTCAATGTATGCAGCTTCAGCATTCATCGGTGTCAACAATTGTTCCACAGTGCAACTCATTGTCGCAATTGATTTTTAGTAAATTGATTTACTAATTCATCCTAATTCATCAATAGAATCTATTGAAACTATTCTTCATTTGATTAACTAGTTATTGGGAAAATAATTCTCTAACAATGTCGAAAAAATTTCACTAGTTGTATTTATATTTAGATATGTGTTTTCCATCAATAAATAAATTTTGTCAGTATTTTATTATGTATTGATTATTGTATTCTTCATCATTAATTTAAAATTTTAATTATCCTAAAAATAATAATATTATAAAAAAAATTGTTTCACATCCACGATAGTTCAATCCGCCCCCAAATGAAAATTCAGAATATCTAGGAAATAATTTTAAAATTAATGATTTCAGAATACAACCGTTGGGAAACGTAAATGATTAGCATTTGGCGGGCATTATCATGCTGGTTTACCCTCATCGTAAAATGCATACAAGGGAGAGTGAAATCCGGTTATTGCTTTATATAGGTCACTGCGGTTATTTCGCTCGTTGATCAAAACCTCCTTGAAATATGGTGGCTAACCTGAATTCACGATGGTTCATTAACTTCCACCAAAGTCAATTAGCAGCGGGTATAACCGTATGCAAATCATCATGAAATCGCCCCTAAATGTTTGTTTCCTTTATAGTGTCTTTGATTTTGCTTTCTTTGTCGATTTTGCTTTATGTTTGGAATCCTTAGCTTTGAATGTATTGAAAGAATAATTTTGACCATTAATTTCTTAATGTGCATGGTTGGCATTAATTTTGACCATGAATTCAACTATAATGGCAATTGGAAAACATAAAAAATTACATTATCTACATTGTTTTTAAAAGAAAAAATAAATGACAAGATTATTGAGATGTATATAAAGAAATGTCTTATGTGCACTATTACAACAATTACTTCAAATGTCACAAAAAAATAATAATAATAACTACCATTATAGATTAATAGCAACATAACTTACTAATGTCACTTAATTTAATAAAAAAAATTATAAACTATTACGATAAATATAATAAATGTGGTTTAAAAGTCACTAGCAAATAAAATATAACAACGTTTACATCAAATGACATTCTAAAATGATTTTAATAACTTACAATGATGTTTTCAAATATGTGATAACAAATTGATGGAATGAGAATTGTACTAATTTATGATATTTGTTACATAGGTCGTAATAAACATCTTAACAGATATATTATACCGATATTTTTTAATGTCTCTAAAATCTTTAAAAATATCGCAAAACAAAACCTCTTGTGATTATAAGTAAAAATGTCACCATAAACATAGGAGCATATAAAATTATACAAATATTTATTACAAATATTGCTTAAAAGTCATTTTAATGGTTGTCAGAGACGTTTGCCAAAAATGTAGTTTCAAAAATGTCACAATAAGCTTTTATTGATGTAATGCCTATCAAAAACAAGGTTTTAAATCAAAACCATCATCTTATCTTTCTGAAAAAGAAAACATAGGATTTCTGTTTTTATTAAAAATAAATGAGATATTGCGAAAAGAAAACAAACGCTTAGTTTTTTTATTTAGATATAGCTGGCATTACTATAATCAAACACAGGAGTAGTGTTTTGATTGAAAAATAGAAGACATTATTATAAGAAAACATAGGATTAGTGTTTTGAATTAAAAATGGGAGACATTACGATAGGAAAACATAGGATTATTGTTTTGATTAAAAATAGTAGACATTCCGAAAAGAAAACATAGGATTATGGTTTTGATTGATAAATATGAGACATTTCAAAAAAAAAAAAAACATAAGATTAATATTTTGATTAAAAAATAACATAAATTCCCAAAATAGAACATTAGATAAGGGTTTTGATTAAAAAACAAGTGGCATTAAAAAAAGCTTAGATTATGGTTTTGATTAAAAAATATGAGACACTAAGAAAAGAAAACATACGATCGTTGTTTTTGTTTGAAAATTGCGGACATTCCCAAAAGAAAACATAAAGTTATCATATTGAATCAAAAGTAGGCAGCATTCCGATAAAAAAAAAAAAGGATTAGGGTTTTGATTAAAAAGTAGGAGGAATTACAAAAAAAATTTTGGATTTGGATTTTATGACACATTACAGAAAGAAAAAGTACAATTAATTTTTCATCAAAAAATAGCAGAGGTTCCCTAAAGAAAAAATAAGATTAAGGTTTTGATTAAAAAATAGAAGACATTACTATAACAAAATATGTTATAAGCTTTTTGATTCAAAACCATTAGACATTACAAAAAGAAATAATAGCATTAGGGTTTTCATTGAAAAATAAGAGACAATACTATATGAAAACATAGTATTAGTTTTTTTATTAAAAAATAGTAGACATTTTAAAAATAAAAAATAGGATTACAGTTTTGATTCAAAAATGAAAAGAAAATATAGCAAAACTATAGTTTTGATTCAAAACTGAAAAATAGGACACATTATCAAAACAAACATAAGATTAGAGTTTTGATTGAAAGATAGGAGATATTCCGAAAAAGGATTGAAAAATAAGAGAATTACGAAAAGAAAACATCAGATTAAGTTTTTGATTAAAAATTGGTGGCCATTCCAAAAACTAAAAAAAGCATTTGGGTTTTGATTCAAAACTCTAACCTTATCTTTTTGAAAAGTAAATATAGGATTAGGGTTTTGATTTAAAAAAATAAGGCATTCTGAAAATAAAACAAAAGATTAGGTTTATGATTCAAAACTAAAAAATAGGATACATTCCGTAAAGAAAATATAGGAGACATTCCGAAAAGAAAATATAGGGTTTTGATTAAAAAATAGCAGACATTATGAAAAGAAAGAAATGATTTGGTTTAGGGTTTTGATTCAAAAAAATTAGGCATTCCGAAAAGAAAACATTGGATTAATATTTTTATTCAAAATTCGGAGAAAAGAAAACATTGGATTAATGTTTTTATTTACAAATAGGAGGCATTATGAAAAGAAAACATAGGATTCATGTTTTGATTAAACATTAGCAGAGATTCACCAACAAAAGATATTTTATATTACTCTAAGAAAACATAGGATTGGTGTTTTGATTAAAACATAGCTTAGTATTTCAGTTTATTATTATTATTGTTATTTTTTAATTAATAAAATCATAAAAATAAAGCATGTAGCAAAAAAAAAAAGGGGGGGAGGATCGCGACACAAGGACTACGGAGGAAGTCACCCATCCTAGTACTACTCTTGCCTAAGCTAGTTTAACTTCATAGTTATAATGGGATCCGTTATAATGGGATCTGCTATTTTTTGAAAAATAGGAGACATTACTATAAGAAAACATAGCATTAAGGTTTTAATTCAAAAATAGTAAACAATTCAGAAAGAAAAGAAAGGAATAGTATATATTCCGAAACTAAAAGAAAGGATTAGAGTTTTGATTCAAAAATTATAGACATTCAAAAAAAAAAACCAAAAGGATTATCGCTCTGATTCAAAATTGAAAAATAGGACATGTTCTGAAAAAAAACATATGATTGGGGTTTTGATTAAAAGATAGGAGATAATACGAAAAGAAACATAGGATAAGGCCTTTGATTCAAAAATAGTACACATTCCAAAAAGAGAACATACTATTAGGGTTTCGATTAAAAAATATGAGACATTTAGAAAAGAAAACATAGGAATAGGGTTTTGATTGAAAAATAGAAGACATTTCTTTTAGGAAACATAGGATTAGTTTTGAGTAAAAACCAAAAAATAGGGGACATTTCCAAAAGAAAATATAGGATCAGTGTTTTGATTCAAAAATAGTAAATATTACCAAAAGAGAACATATGATTAGGGTTTTGATTCAAATATAGTAGGCATCTCAAAAAGAAACATAGGACTACGATGTTGGTTCAAAAATAGGAGACATTACTATAACAAAATATATTATTACAGTTTTGATTCAAAAATAGTAGGTATTCTGAAAAGAAAAGAAAATGTCAGGGTTTTGATTAAAAAATATAAGCTATTCCGAAAAAAAAGTAAGGATTATGGTTTTAATTCAAAACTGAAGAATAGGATACATTACTATAAGAAATCATAAGATTATGGTTTTGATACAAAACTGATAAACTGGATATATTAAGAAAAGATGAAAAAATCAGAAAAGAAAACAAAGGATTAGTGTTTTGACTCAAAAACAAGATTAGGGTTTTGATTCAAAAATAGTAGACATTGCGAAAATAAAACATAAGATTAGTTTTTTGATTAAAAAATATGAGACATTTCGAAAAGAAAACATAGAATTGGTGTTTTCATTGAAAATTGGAAGACATTACTATAAGAAAACATAGGAATATGATTTCGATTAAAAAAATCAGACATTCCAAAAAAACAAAAGATTAGGGGTTTGATTCAAACTGAAAAGTAGAACACATTTTGAAAAAAAAACACATAGGATTAGGGTTTTGATTCAAAAATAGTAGATAATCAGGAAAAAAAAGAGAAAGGATTAGGCTTTTGATTGACAAATATGACACTTTTTGTAAATAATACATAGGTTAGTGTTTTGATTCAAAACTAATAAATAGGAGACATTAAGAAAACAAAACATAGGATTCTGGTTTTGATTGAAAAATAGGAGACATTATGAAAAGAAAACAAACGATTAGGGTTTTAAAAGGTAAGATCTTGGTTTTGATTAAGAAAAAATGAAACATTCTGAAAAGTAACAAAGGATTAGGGGTTTGATTCAAAAATAGGATTAGGGTTTTGATTGAAAACATAGAATTAGGGTTTTGATTCAAAAATAGTGGACATCGCGAAAAGAAAAAATAGGATTAGGGTTTGATTGAAAAATACGAGATATTTCAAAATGAAAACATAGAATTATGGTTTTGATTCAAAAATAGGAGATATTATTATAAGAAAACATATTATTAGTGTTTTGACTATAAAAAAATGAGATATTCTGAAAGGAAAACAAAGGATTAGGGTTTTAATTCAGAACTGAAAAATATGACACATTTCAAAAAGAAAACATTTGATTAGAATTTTGATTCAAAAAAAGCAGGCATTCCGAAAAAAGAAAAAATAATTAAGTTTAATCAAAACACTAATAGTTTCTTTTCATTTCGGAATGTCTACTAGATTTTTAATCAAAACCGTAATCCTGTAGTAATATTTCTTATTTTCAGTCAATATTCTAATCCTATGTTTTCTTTTTGAAATATCTTATACTTTTCAATCAAAACCCTAATCCTATGCCGTAATGTCTCCTATTTTTTACTCAAACCATAATAATAATCCTATGTTTTCGTTTCAAAATGTCTCATACTTTTCAATCGAAACGCTAATCTTATAATATCTTTTCTAATCAAAACCCTGATTCTATGTTTTCTTATAGTAATTTCTCCTATTTTTAAGTTAAATCATAATAATAATTTTATGTTTTCTTTCGAAATATCTCATATTTTTCAATCGAAAGCCTAATCCTATGTTTTTGTTTCGGAATGCTTGTTTTGTTTTTAATCAAAACCCTAATTCTATAGTTTCTTATTGTAATGCCTCCTATTTTTCAATCAAACCATAATAATCATCTTATGTTTTCATTTTGAAATGCCTTTTTTTTTAATAAAAATCCTAATCCTATGTTTTCTTTTCGTAATGCCTCATTTTTTGTAAAAAAAAAAAAGTCAAAATCCTAATCTTATGTTTTCTTTTGGAAATGTTGGCTATTTTTGAATCAAAACCCTAATACTATGTTTTTGTGTGAAAATGTCTCCTATTGTTTAGTTTTTAATCAAAACCCTAGTCCTAAGTTTCCTTATAGTAATGCCTCATATTTTTCAATCAAAACACTAATCCTATGTTTTCTTTCCGAAATGTCTCCTATTTTTCAATTAAAGCCCTAATCCTATGCTCTTTTTTCAGAATGTCTAATCCAATGTTTTCTTTTTATAATGTCTCTTATTTTTAATAAAAATCCTTATCCTATGTTTTCTTTTTAGAATACCTCCTATTTTTCAATCAAAACCCTAATTTTGTGTTTTCTTTGAGGAATGTCTTCTATTTTTGAATCGAAATAATAATCGTATGTTTTTTTTTGTAATGTCTAATATTTTTTTAATCAAAATTCTAATCCTAAGCCTTTTTTTTAATGCTTTCTATTTTTTAATCAAATGCCTAACACTGGATTAGGGTTTTTGATTGAAAGATAGCAAATTTTCCTAAAAGGAAACATAGGATTAGGGTTGTAATTTAAAAATGAAAAATATGAGGCATTCCAAAAATAAAACAAAGGATTAGTGTTTTTATTGGAAAAATGTTAGACATTTTGATAGGAAAACATAGGATTAGGCTCATAGCGTCTCCTATTTTTCAATCAAAACCCTAATCTTATGTTATCTATTTTTGAGTTGAAACCCTAATCCTATTTCTCAGAATAAAAAATAGGATTACGGTTTTGATTCAAATCCTAAAAGTCATTAATATAAGGTAACATAGGATTATGATTTTGATTCAAAAATAGTAGGCATTCATTAAAAAAACACAAGATTAGGGTTTTGACTAAAAAATATGAGACATTACTATAAGAAAAACATAGGATTAAGATTTTGATTCAAATATAATAGGTATTCTAAAAAAAACATAGGATTAGAGATTTGATTAAAAACCTAAAAATAGGGGACATCTCCTACCTTTTTTATTAAGATTTTAATCGGAATGTTTTCTTAATGTCTCCTATTTATTAATAATGTTATTTTTTTCTCGGGATTTCTACTATTTTTGAATTATAACCCTAATCTGCTAATTTTTAATCAAAACCTAATCCAATGTTTTCGTTTTGGAATGTCTCATATTGTTCAATAAAAGCCTTAATCCTATGTTTTCTTTTCTCATATTTTTTTTCAAAAATATGAAAAAAGGGGAAATTTCCAAAAGAATAGCAAAAACCTCCTATGTTTTCTAAAAGTAATGTCCTATTTTTCAATCAAAACCCTAACCATATGTTTTCTTTTCTAAAGGCCTTATATTTTACAAATCAAAACTCTAATCCTATGTTTTCTTTTCGGAATGTCTTGTATCATTCAATCAAAAGATAGGATTAGGGCTTTCTAAATGTCTCCTATTTTCATTCAAATATAGCTGGCATTCTAGAAAGAAAACATTGGATTAGGGATATGATTGAAAACTTGAATCCTATGTTTTCTTTTCTTAATATCACTTATTTATCAGTAATGTTATGGTAAGTTGGAGACATTGAGAAAAGAAAAGAAAGGATCAAATTTTTGAAAAATATGAGACATTCCTAAAAAGAAAATATAGGTTAGGGTTTTGATTACAAAACGAAATGCAGGAGGCATTCCAAAAAAACACATAGGATTAGAGTTTTGATTCAAGAACATAATCCAATTCAAAAAAGAAAGGATTAGGATTTTGATTGAAAAATAGGAGGCATTCCGAAAAGGAAACAAACGTTATGGTTTTGATTCAAAATTGAAAAATAGGGGACATTTTCAGAACAAAAATAACAGACATTTTGAAAAGATAACATAGGATTAGGGTTTTGATTAAAAGATAGGAGACATTCTGAAAGAAAACGAAGGACTAGGGTTTCAATTAAAGATTATAAGACATTACAAAAACTAAGGATAGGGTTATTGTTTTAATTCAAAAATAGGACACATTTCAAAACAAAACATAAGATGAGGGTTTTGATTCAAAACTGAAAAATATCAGACATTTTGAAAAGGAAAAACGCAGGATTAGGGTTTTATTTTATAATATAGTAGGTTTTCTAAAAAGATAAAACATAGGATTAGGGTTTTATTTTATTATATTGTAGATTTTTTGAAAAGAAAATAAAGAATTAGGGTGTTGATTCAAAACTGAAAAATAATACACATTCCTGAAACAAGACATATGATTATTATTTTGCTTCAAAAATAGCAGACATTCTTGAAAAAAAGTATAGGATTTGGTTTTTGATTGAAAATCGATAAATAGTAGACATAGGATTCGGGTTTTGATTGAAATATTGGAGACATTCCAAAAAAAAAACATCGGATTAGATTTTTGATTGAAAAATATGAGACATTTTGAAAAGAAAACCTAGGATTAGGGTTTTAATTGAAAAAAAAGGAGACATTACTATAAGGAAACATAATATTAGGGTTTTGATAAAAAAACAAAAAAAAAGGTTACATTTCCAATCAAAACCTTAATCCTAATCCTATGTTTTCATTTCAGAATGCCTTCTATTTTTGAATAGGAGGCATTCTGAAAAGAAAATAGGATTAGTGTTTGATTGAAAAATATGAGTTATTCCGAAAAGAAAACATAGGATATAAGTTTTGATTAAAAAATAGAAGACATTCTAGAAAGAAAATATAGGATTAGGGTTTTGATTTTAAAATAGGTGGCATTCCTAAAGGAAACCATATGATTATATTTTTGATTGAAAAATATGAGATGCTCCAAAAAGAATTATAAATTACTAGACATTACCAAAACAAAAGAAAAATATGACACATTCTGAAAAGACAACAAAAATGAGACATTCCGAAAAGAAAAGAAAGGATTGTGGTTTTGATTCAAAAATAAAAAATAGGATACATTCTGAAAAGAAAACATAGGATTCGGCTTTTGAAAGATAAGATTCGGCTTTTATTGAAAGATTGGAGATATTCCAAAAAGGAAATATAGGATTAGGGTTTTGGCTCAAATATTATGACATTTCTATAATTGGAGTAGCTCTTATTATAGAAATGTCTCATATTCTTTGATCAAAACAATAATCCTAGTTTTTTTTTTTTTTGCAATTCATCCTATTTTAGAATCAAAACCCTAATCTTATGTTTAATTTTTAGAATGTCTCCCATCTTTTAATCAAACCCTAATCCAATGTTTTGTTTTTGAAATTTCTCATATTTTTCAATAAAAACCCTAATCCTAAATTTTCTTTTCGGAATGGCTCTTATTTTTGAATAAAAATTCTAATCTTATGCTTTCTTTTCGGAATGTCTCCTATCTTTTCTGAATGGCTACCATCTTTCATTCAAATACCGAATGCTATATTTTCTTTTCTTAATGTCTCCTATTTATCAACTATGAATCGAAATCCTAATCCAATGTTTTCTTTTTGGGAATGTCTACTTTTTATGAATCAAAACCATAAATACTATGTTTTCTTTCATAAATGTCCCTATTTTTTTGCTTTTAATCAAAACTCTAATCCTATGTTTTTTTATAATAATGTCTCCTATTTTTCAATCAATAACCTAATCCTATGTTTTTTATTCGAAATGTCTCATATTTTTCAATCAAAACAATAATCCTTTACTTTCTTTTTTGAATGTCTACTATTTTTTAGTTTTCAATCATACACATAATATTTTCTTCTCTTTTAGGAATGTTTGCTATTTTTGAATCTAAACCCTAATCCTCTGTTTTCTTTTAAGAATGTCTCCTATTTTTCAATCAACACCCTAATCCTATGTTTTCTTTTCGTAATGTCTCCTATTTTTGAATCAAAACTCTAGTCCTATGTTTCTATTTGTAAATGTCTCCTATTTTTTTGTTTTCAATCCAAACCTTAATCCTTTGTTTTATTATTGCAATGTGTCCTATTTTTCAATCAAAACACTAATACTATATTTTTTTTTTGAAATATCTACTTGTTTTTTTTATTCAAAACCCTAATCTTAGTTTCATTTTCAGAATGTCTCATATTTTTCAATCCAAACCCTTATCTTATGTTTTTTTATTATACCTCATATTTTTTAATCAAAACCCTAATGCTATGTTTTCTTTTCAGAATGTCTCATATTTTTAAATTAAAACCATAATCTTGTTTTTTTTTTTTTTTTGCATTAGCTTCAATTTTTTAATCAAAATCCTAATGATATTTTGTTTTGGGAATGTCTCCTTTTTTTAATCAAAACAATAATCTGATATTTTGTTTTCATAATGTCTCATATTTTTCAATCAAAACCTAATCCTATATTTACATTTTTGAATCAAAACCCAAATACTATATTTTATTTCCCTTATCGTATATTTTCAATCAAGACCCTAATCCTATGTTTTCTTTTCTTTTCCTGCCTCCCCAATCTTTTGTTTTGGAACGTTTGCTATTTTTTAATCTAAACCCTAATTGGAATGCGTCCTCTTTATCAATCAAAACACTAGCCTATTTTTTCTTTTGGGAATGTCTGTTGTTTTTAATCAAAACCATAATCCTATGTTTTCTTTTTGGAAATGTTATTGAAAAATATTAGACATTTAGAAAAGTTTTGAAATGTCTCTTAATTAAAAAAAAATAAGGAGGCATTTCCAAAAGAAAACATCACTAATCCTATCTTTCAATCAAAACTCGAATCTTATGTTATCTTTTTAAAATTTTTCATTTTTTTAATCAAAAAACTAATCATATCTTTCAACACCCTAATCCTATATTTTCTTTTTGTAATGTCTGGTATTTTTTAATCAAAACCGTAGTCCTACATTTCCTTTTTGTTATGTCTCCTATTTTTCAATCAAAACATTAATTCTATGTTTTATTTTTGGAATGTGTCCTATTTTTTAATAAAAATCCTAATCTTATGTTTTCTCTTGGTAATGTCTGCTCTTTTGTAATCAAAACCATAATCCTATGTTTTATTTTGGAAATGTATCCTATTTTTTATTTTTAATCAAAACCCTAATCTTATGTTTTCTTATAGTAATGTTTCCCATTTTTCAATCAAAACACTAATCTTGTGTTTTCTTTTTCAAATATCTATAATTTTTTAATCAAAATACTAATCCTATGTTTTCTTTTCGCAATGCGTACTATATTTGAATCAAAACCATAATCCTATTTTTTCTTTTTGGAATGTCTCCTGTTTTGCAAACAAACCCGAATCCTATGTTTTCTTTCCTTAATGTCTCCTTTTTACTTGTTTTTAATCAAAACCCAAATCATATTTTTTCTTATAGTAATGTCGCCTATTTTTTAGTCAAAACCTCAATGCTATGCTCATTTTTACAGAATGCCTACTATATTTCAATTAAAAAAATATACTATAATTGAATAAAAAATGTTTCATATTTTATGATTTTTATTAATAACTGAAAAATGCAGACATTTCCAAAAAAAAAAAAGATATGATTATGCTTTTAATTCAAAAATATGAATGGCTCCTATTAGGATTCGGGTTTTAATTAAAAAATAGTTGACATTCTGAAAAAAAGCATAACATTACTGATAAATAGGAAACATTAAGAAAGCTTTCCGATTATTTTAGAATGAAAAATTAGAGACAGTATTATAAGAACACATAAGTTAGTATTTTTATTAAAAACTGATAAATAGGATACATTTCAGAAAGAAAAAATAGGAGGCATTTTTTTATAGAAAACATAGAATTAGTGTTTTGATTGAAAAATATGAGATATTACGAAAACAAAACATCGGATTAAGGTTTTATTAAATATTAGCAGATATTCACAAAACAAATAGATAGGATTAGGGTTTTGACTCAAAAATAGTAGAGGTTTGATTAGGGTTTTTATTTCGAAAGGTCCTAATCCTATTTCTTTTTAGAATGCCTACTATTTTTGAAGCAAACCCCTAATCTTGTATTTTCTTTTGAAAATGTCTGCTACTTTTTAATCAAAACAATAATCGTATGCTTTCTTCGGTGAATGTCTCATGGTTTTTCATCAAAACCCTAATCTTATGTTTTCTTTTCTTAATATCTCTAAAATATTAGTTTTGAATCAAAATCCTAACCTATTATGTCTTTTCCAAATGTCTCATATTTTTCAATAAAAAATACAACGCTTTCTTTTCTTTTCCGAATGTCTGCTAATTTTGAACCAAAATCATAATCCTTTGTTTTTTTACAGTAATGCCTAATATTTTTAATCAAAACTAGTAGATGTTTCGGAAAGAAAATATAGTATTAGGGTTTTGATTAAAAAATAGTTGTCATTCTGAATAAAAAACATATTATTATTATTTGATTGAAAAATAAGATACATTACAATAATAAAACATAGGATTATTGTTTTGTTTAAAAAATAGCAAACATTATAAAAAGAAAAAATTAGAGTACAGTTTTGATTAAGCAATAGGAGTAATGAAAAAAAAACTTATGATTAGGGCTTTAATTAAAAAAAATATGAGATATTGGTAAAAAAAAAATAAATGTTTATTGTTTTTATTCAAAAATAGCAGACATTCCAAAAAGGAAACATATGATTTGGGTTTTGATTCAAAACTAGGAGGCATTCTGAAAAAAAAAAACATAGGATTAGGATTTTTATTCAAAACTAGGAGGCATTACGTAAAAAAAAGAATTAGAGTTTTGATTGAACATTAGCAGAGATTACCAAAACAAAAGACAAGATTAGAGTTTTGATTCAAACAAATCAGACATTTTGAAAAGAAAACAAGTGCTTAGGGTTTGATTCGAAATTGTAAAGCAGGGCATATTCCGAAAAGAAAACATTGGATTTGGGCTTTGATTCAAATAGAGTAGACATTCGAAAAACAATAATCCAATGTTTTCTTTTTGTAATTTCTTCTTTTCGTAATTTCTCATATCTTTCAATCAAAATGCTAATACTATTATTTATTTTTTGAGGGCGTCTATTTATTAATTCAAACCCTAATCCTATATTTTCTTTTGGAAATGTCTCTTAGTTTTTGGTTTTTAATCAAAGCCCTAGTCCTATGTTTTCTTGTCAAAATGTCCCCTATTTTTCTGTTTTTAATTAAAACCCTAGTCCTATGTTTTCTTATAGTAATGTCTCCTATTTTTCAATCAAAATCCTAATCCTATTTTTTCTTCTCGAAATATCTCATATTTTTCATCAAGTCCTAATCTTGTGTTTTCTTTTCAAAATGTCTCATATTTTTTTAGTGAAAACCCTAATCATATGTTTTTTTATAGTAATGTATCATCTATTTGAGTTAAAACCATAATCCTATGTTTTGTTTTCAGAATGGCTTCTATTTTTTAATCAAAAACCTAATCCTTTCTTTTTCTTTTTATAATGTTTACTATTTTTTAATCAAAATCCTAATCCTATGTGTTACTTTTGGCAATGTCTGCTATTTTTAAATCAAAACTCTAATCCAATATTTTTTATGTAAATGCCCCCAATTTTTTCGTTTTTAATTGAAGCCCTAATCTGATTTTTTCTTATAGTAACGTCTCATATTTTTCAATGAAAACCCTAATCCTATGTTTGCTTTATGACACACCCCTTGCTAGTGTGTACCGCAAGTGCACGGGTTGTCGCAGTAATAAAGTTACCCTGGTAAATGAGTAGTCGTATCCACTGGGAATAGTAACTTTAGACACGAGATTTCACTATTTAGCTAAGCGGTGTATGGTGAGTGTGAAGAGAATCAATGAGTGTAATAGTAACAAGAAATAAAAGAGAAATGTGATAGGTAAGAAAGTGCAAGCAAAAGCAAATAGAGAAGGATAATCAATGAGTAAAATTGGGTACCAGGACAAGCTACCGCTAGGACTTATGCTTCTAGTGCAAGAAAATGCTATTATACTCTCCTATTGATGTTAATTGAGTCGAGGAAATCCTTAAACACACGATCCCAAACCTAAGGTCAACCGTGACTAACCCCGACACAATGCCCCGGCATTAGGTTTCACTACGACCCTTGACTCTTGTTGACCTGTCAACTAAGTCCTAAGGGAGTCTATCTCCTAAGCCTCACACTGCGTGGTATTGTTTTGAGTTCTAGGGATTCCTAGTGATAAACCCTGTTCCTATGTATAACTCTAACCTTTTGGTCCAGGTGAAAGTTCCCCTAGTCTAAATTAAACTTCAGCACTAAGATTCACTTCAACCCTTCACTCTGTTGCTCGCGCAACTGAGCCCCAGGGGAGTTTATCTCCTAGCACTTCACTTTATCTCGACCGCTAAGAAATCATGGAAGACGGAGATAGGGAGAATCACACCGGAGTGAAAAGGGGGTGTTCCGCTACCTCACGACTCACCCTCTCAACTCTCTTCAATTCTATGTAGTTTAACCATATAGGAGTTGTCACACCTCCAAAGGATAACCTAGATTGCTCTCAACCTTAGTGTCACGGCTAAAGGAAAACAATTACAAGATGTAATTAAGATTGAAACTCAATTTTATTCATCAATAATGGAAAAGCATAATAACAATGTCAAAGAAACATAATAATCCTAGGGTTTATAAGTCCGAATACCCACAAGGAGTTTAGATCCTCGTGGAGCTATACAAATCCATCAAAATATGAAAAAGAATACAAATTAAAAGCATAGATGAAAACCCCCTCATGGCAGACAGTGAACAATAACTTGCTACAGTATTTTTTTGCTACGATGCTGCTATAGTACCTTGCCGAAATGCTCCCGAATTCACCGTACTTCATCAAGGTCATTGAATTGGGCACACAATCAATGGTAGGTCATTCCGATTACATCAAATCTCCTAATTGGTGAAGTTCTCCTATGCTAAAACGAGCTAGACTTGTTGTGAATGTGACTGCCTTTGCGCCCCTCCAAAGGAGGTTGGCACACACCCACAAGTCTAGGCTCGTGCCTAGTTCCTTGTTTGGTCCGAAAACTCCCCAACAACGGCGAACACAACCCAACTTTGTTCCTTTTCTTCAAATTAGCTCCACAAACCTACAATGCGCAAAAGCACACAAATGCACACAATTTAGCAATAAAATCTGATAAAGATAATGCTCATTGTAAGATAATAACACTTCGCATTACTATAACACGAGTACTTATCATTTCACTACATGGCTATTTTTTTTTAATTAAAATTTTAATCTTATGTTTTCTTATGTTAATGTCTCTTATTTTTCAATTAAAATGCTATTCCTATGTTTTCTCTTCTAGAATGGTTACTATATTTCAATCAAAACCCGAATCCTATGTGTTCTTTTCTTAATATCAATTATTTATGAGTTTTGAATCAAAACTCTAACCTATGCTTTCTTTTCGAAATGTCTACTATTTTCAATTGAAACCCTGATAATTTCTTTTTCTTTTCAAAATCTATACTATTTTTAAATGAAAGCCCTAATCCTATGTTTTGTTTTCGTAATATGTCCTATTTTTCAATTTTGAATCAAAACCCTAATACAAAGCTTTTTTTTTCGGAATGTCTCATTTCTTTGGATCAAAACCCTAATCCAATATTTTGTTTTGGGAATCTTTGCTAATTTTTTTATCAAAAACTAAATCCAATGTTTTCTTTCCCTAATGTCCCATAATTTTCAATCAGAACCCCAATCCTATCTTTTCTTTTCTGAATGCCTACTATTTTTCATTCAAAATAATAATCGTATGTTTCCTTTTACAAATGTCTACTTTTGTGGAATAAAAACCCTAATCCTATGTTTTTCTTATAGTAATGTCAACTACTTTTTAATTACAAACACTATCATAGGGTTTTCTTTTGGGAATGTCTCTTATTTTTTAATCAAAACCCTAATCGTATGTTTTCTTTTGGAAATGTCTGCTATTTTTTAATCAAAACAGCAATCGTGTGTTTTCCTTTCAGATTCTCTCTTATTTTTTAATCAAAACCCTAATCCAAGTTTTCTTCTTTGAATGTCTACTATATTTGAATCAAAACCATAATCCAACTTTTTCTTTTCAGAATGTCTCCTATTTTGTGAACAAAAACTGAATCCTATGTTTTCTTTTGATAACATCTCCTATTTATCATTGTTGAATCAAAACCATAACCTATGCTATCTTTCGATAATGTCTCATATTTTTCAATCAAAAACCTAATCGTCTCTTTTCTTTTCGCAATGTCTGCTATTTTTGAAATAAAAGCCTAATCCTATGTTTTTTTTATAATGTGTCCTATTTTTCAGTTTTTAATCAAAACTCTAATCTTTTGTTTTTTTCTTTTCGAAATGTCTCATTTTTTTTTCATCAAAACCCAACTCCTATCTTTTCTTTTGGAAATTTGAGCTATTTTGTAATCAAAACAATAAACGTATGTTTTATATTCACAATGTCTTCTATTTTTGAATAAAAATCCTGATCCTAAGTTTTCTTTTTAGATTGTCACCTTTTTGAATTAAGATCCTAATCCTCTGTTTTCTTTTCACAATACCTCCTATTTTTTAATTAAAATACTAATTTTATGTTTTCTTTTTGGTATTGTCTCCTATTTATAGGTTTTCAAGCAAAACCCTCACCCTATGTTTTATTTTCGAAATGTCTCCTATTTATCAATCAAAGCCCTAACTCTATGTTTTCTTTTTAGAATGTCTCCTATTTTTTAATTGAACCCTAATCCCATGTTTTCTTTTGGAATGCCTCAAATTTTTTAGTTTTGATGAAAAATTGAAATCCTTTGTTATCTTTTCGGAATGTCTCCAATTTTTAATCTAAACCTTAATTCAATGTTTTCTTTTCGATATGTCTCCTATTTTTCAACTAAAACCCTAGTCCTATGTTTTCTTTTCGTAAAGTCACCTAAATTTCGGTTTACAATGAACAACCTAATCCTATTATATCTTTTCAAAATGTCTTCTAGTTTTGAATCAAAACTCTAATCCTATGTTTTCTTTTCAGAATGTCTCCTATCTTTTGGTTTTGTATCAAAACGCTGATGCTATGTTTTCTTTTCAAAATGTTGATTCCTTTTTGTTTTGAATCAAACCTCTAATCCTATGTTTTCTTTTTTGAATGTTAGTTTCTTTTTAATCAAGACCTAATTTATAGTTTTCTTTCCATAATGTCTCCCATTCTTGGTTTTCAATCAAAACCCAATCATATGTCTTACTTTCGGAATGTCTCTTTTTTCATTTTTTCAATCAAAACAATAATTCTATGTTTTTTTTCGGAATGTCTTTAATTTTTTTAATCAAATCCGTAATCCAATGTTTTCTACACCTAATGTCTCCTTTTTTTTAACATATCTATAATCATTTTTTTCTTTTCTGAATGTCTAATATTTTTCACATTTGAATCGAAAATCTAATCCTGTGTTTTTTTTACAGAATGTCATCTATTTTTAGTTTCGAATGAAAAACCTAATCCTATATTTTTTTTTCCGGAATGGCAACCATTTTTTAATAAAAATTCTAATCATTATCCTATGTTTTCTTTTCATATTGTCTCCTATTTTTTCATAAAAACACTAATCCTCTATTTCTTTTTGTAAATGTCTCATATTTTCCAATCAAAACATTAATCCAACGTTTTCATTTGGAAATGTCTGCCATGTTTAAATCAAAACACAATTCATATGTTATTTTTTCTGAATGTCTCACATTTTATAGTCAGAAAATAATTGTATATTCTCTTTTGGAATTGGCTCCTATTTTTTAATCAAAACCCTAATTGATGCGCTAACTTCAAGTGTACGGGTCACAAGCAAGTAGTAAAGTGATATCCCGTGAAGGGTAGGGTTGTGGAATCACAGGGAACTGTACTCAAAGTATTAATGGCTCTTTCAATGTCTAGTGAATTGCAAAGAGAATTGGTTGAATTGTAAGATAAGAAGAAAAGATAAAATGGTGGAAATGGTAGGAGATTAGGATCGAGTGTTTCGGCAAGATGAGAGTAATGCCCTGGGGTTGATCTCTAAGATTATTGCACTCTATCTTGCTCGAAGTGCCTACCAGTTATATTCCAAAGATCCAAGTGTGTGCTTACAAGCAATGTTGCATCGATGAGTTCTCAAATGCACCTAGTTTTGCTAAGATAACTGTACGCCTCTTGCAAAGCAAGCTACGTACTGAGTTATACCCTAACAGCTGGGTAAATTGAACACATCGAGTTATGCAACACAAGATTTAACACAAAAATGAATTAGAACTCTACAGAACAATCATAACAAGTGTATAAGCATTATAAGTCATCTAAGTTCTCAACCCTTGGGTACTATGGCCAGTTAGCCCTTCATGGGTGTGTACAACAAGGAAATAATAATGAAAGAACAACAAGAGAAAGACATGACTCCCTTCTATACTATGGATGACCTTCCTTGTCGAGCTCTGAGTGCTAACCCCACCTCTCTTGATGTCTCCTACTCATCCTTAGTCTCCTTAGGTAGTGTGGTGAGGCTTGATCTTCAATCTCATCAATGTTCTCCCAGTGGAGAGAAGAGTCGCCGAACAAAGATGAGATGAAACCCTAAAATTAGGAGTTAAAAAGGCAAATTCGAGGCCTGACACAGTCTGGACACAGTCGTGTTCAGCCCGTGTACTTTCCTGGAAATATTTTGAGTGGAACTTCTGAGATTTGTAGTGGCAACAGCGTGGCCGTGTCCATTTTTCGCACGCTCGTGTAACCAGCACCGTACCTGTGTGACTCCTGAAGGGGATTTTCTTGAGATTTGTAGTGTCATGGGCACGGACATATGGCGACCGTGTTATTCTTGGGACACTCCAACGTCAGGATTTTCCTAGCTTGCTCTCCAGGTTGGGATTTGCAGTGGATCGGGTACAGCCATGTTCTGCCCATGTTCGATAAACACGCACGAAACACACTCAGTTTCATTCCAAATTGATTAAAGCCGACGATTCCTACACAATGAACATTATACCTTGAATAGCATCAATTATACAAAAAAATATGCTAAAGGACAACTAAATGAATAGAGTAAAGGGCATGAAAACATGATAGAGAATGCACTCATCAAATGCCCCCACACTTGAATTGTTGCTTACCCTCAAGCAATTCATATAAGTACAATGAAAATACAGATGAATGCACACTTCTGATCTCAAATGATTGGTAAAGCTTTAAGCAAAGAAGGAGCAACAAGGGTTAGAAAAACACTATCAATTCATATAAGGCTCCCCTTTACTTCAAAGACCTTGTGTGTGTGTAAGAACCCAAGAGTATGCGCCCCATAATCTTAACAATTCGACTAAATAAATCACTCTATTTGCACTGAAAACAATGTGTAGTATCTTCATACACCCCAGTGGTAACCTTTTCCCTTGGTAGGTCATCAAATGTACACTTGTAATTCCCAAAATTCGACTACTCAAGGGTGGCTTTCACTCAACTAAGGCGATAGCTCTTTCTACCATCTTTTTACACACCAAAATAAAAAATTTGACTGGTAGGGCATCCCGAGAACGGAATCCCACTTTCTAGGATTGTTTTTTTTTTAAACACAAGAATCAATTAAGATGAGTGGTACCACACTCGAGGTAAAGTGAACTAATGTTTGGTCTAAAAAGTAGAGGAGAATCTATAATTAGGCTCAAATGGTTCCTCACACACCCATGTCCTCTTAAGTTTAAGCCAAACCAAGCAAATAATCATGGATCATCATTAGTAAAGCACTCATCTATAACAAGCATGCAACCCTCCTACACACTTGAAATCTACATTATCCCCAATGTAGGAATGAATGACATGCAACATGATAATTGGGAACACAAAATAAAGTGGGGGTGCAAAAGTCTTCCCCGAACATGGAGAGTGATCTTGCAGCTTTCAACGTGTTGCTAAATCAACTCCTAGCAACCAACACACACCTGAGATGCAGGGAGACACACAAATGAAGAACACATACACAAAATAGGGCCGAAATAAAATATTGAAAGTAAACAAAACAAAATGCCAGTTAAGCAGGGGGCTCCCCTTACTACTGGACTAAATAATACCAAGTACAATCACAGAAAATAACAAAATTTGCTAAAAATACTAAAAATAAAAGAAGTAGACAATGTGATCAATAGTCAAGGGGGCACTTTCATCCTGAGAGTCGTCGCCAGCTTGAGAGTCACTGCCATCCCCGGACTGAGAGTCACCACTCGACTCAAACTCGTCGTCCGGATCAGACTTAGAAGCAACGGGTGTAGCAAAAGCCTCTGTGGGTGTAGCAGAAGGATCTGTAGTATCGGCGGCAGGACGGTGCAACGGGCGCTCAGGAGATACTGGCTCAGGAGATAAACGGACACCCAAGTGCTTAGCAATACGAGTCACACTCCTCTGTAGGCAGCGAAACGTGGCTGATGAACATGTAATCTATCCTGGCTAACGAGAGAGAGTGTGCTACGGTGATGAGGAGCACTGGCAAGCAGAGGTGCCCTGCTGAGAGGATGATGGGGCAACAGACCCAGGGGACGGTGGATCGGAACTGCGATGAACCTGAAACTCTATCCCTCGATCCGTTTGTATCCTGCGAAGCATCCCCATAGATCGCAATGTCTTCATAGTAATAGGGGCTACTCCACCAACCACTCTCATCCGGTTAGTGCCCTAAAGAGTGCATATGTGCCGCACTAAGCGGGTGATGTACGGGCTGATGAAAAGTGCGCCAATGCGGGGGTTCTTCCCCTGGTGAGAGATAAAAAGTGCGACCTCATTGCCTAGGTGCAACTGGAAACCATCCACCATACTAAGCAAGAAGTCAAACTCAAGCAAACTGACGACCCCCATGCTCTCCCTTCACCCTATCAATGTGTGACTGAGCAAGAAGTGTACATATCGTAGTGCAGGTGAGCAAGAAGTGTGGATCAATGCTCAAGCGCCTCTAGGCATCGTCAGTAGACTCCCCAGCCGGTCTAGATGTCAGTAAGGCATTGTAGGCCTGGGTCTGAGTGAAGTCGACGTCGTATAGTCCCAAGTAAATGGAGAACTCGGTGAGGCTCATTTGGTGCAAGGTACCAAAAACCTGAAACTGTATGAAGTCGGCCGGATGAAAGGCGATGGTGCCGTGGAACAACTCAAAAGTGGCGAAAACCTTGAGTGCCAACTAATCATATGTGGTGTCAGTTATCATGAACAGCTGTCTCCATGCCCCGGCACACAATAACTGCTTGATTTCCACTTCCAACCCACCTCTTAGAGCACATCCCAGTCTATCTCCCTCGACTCGCCGAAACGATGGCGATAGAGTCGCTCAAAATGGTCCTAGTGCGCCGGAGTGTGGAAACGGGGTCTACAATCAATGTCGCTGGAGGGAAAGTCACCCATAGGTCACTTGGAGAGCGTGGCAGCAACAAACTTTCAAGGCATGATCTGTAATGTATAACACCAGAATAATCAGTACCAATAGCCTAGAAACAGGGGGGACAAGGCCGTGTCACGAACGGCCTGACTATGTCACCCAAACTGCGAATGAAAGCAAAAAAAGGGTTGACACGGCCGTGCCCAATGTGACACAACCGTGTCACAAATGGTCATCGTCCCCACCGAGGTTGCCGTGACATCAAAACTTCAAGACACCTACATTTCACAGAAAAAACGTAAGATCCATGCACAAAGGTGTGTATTAAACTTTAAAAGCAAGCATGATAGACAAAAGAAGCCTTAGATCTATGAAATGGGCAAAGTTTCGAAATCATACCTTGTTTGGAGTAGGAGAAAGAAAAGGGAAACACTTAGAACAGGAGATCAGTGAAGAAATCATCTTGGTTCTCAAGGATTTAAAGGTGAGGAGGAGAAGGGGAACGGTTTGGAGGTGAGGATGTGTTTGGGGATGAAAAGGTGCGGCGCTAAGGTTTCTTCACTCCGGTCAAAGTAACGGCCGCTCCCCAAGAGATGCGTTTTTATAATGTGTACTATTTTTTAATCAAAATCCTAATTCAATGTGTTACTTTTGGAAATGTCTGCTATTTTTAAATCAAAACTCTAATCAAACGTTTTTTATGAAAATGCACCCAATTTTTTGGTTTCTAATTGAACCCCTAATCTGATCTTTTCTTATAGTAATGTCTCATATTTTTCAATGAAAACCCTAATCCTATGTTTGCTTTACTGCATGGCAAGTATTTTTTAATTAAAATTTTAATCCTATGTCTAGTTATGCTAATGTCTCCTAATTTTCAATTAAAATGCTAATCCTATGTTTTTCTTTTCCGAATGGTTACTATATTTCAATCAAAACCAGAATCCTATGTGTTCTTTTCTTAATGTCAGCTATTTATGAGTTTTGAATCAAAACTTTAACCTATGCATTCTTTTCGAAATGTCTACTATTTTCAATCAAAACCCTAATCCAAGTTTTCTTTTTGAATGTCTACTATATGTGAATCAAAACCATAATCCAACTTTTCTTTTCAGAATGTCTCCTATTTTGTGAACAAAAACTAAATCCTATGTTTTTTCATTTCTTAATTTCTCCTATTTATTAGTGTTGAATAAAAACCATAACCTATGCTATCTTTTGATAATGTCACATATTTTTTAATAAAAAACCTAATCCTATATTTTCTTTTCGCAATGTCTGCAATTTTTTGAAATAAAAGCGTAATCCTATGTTTTTTCACAATGTCCTATATTTTCTTTTGTTTTTTTTTTTTGAAATGTCTCATTTTTTTTAATCAAAACACCACTACTATCTTTTCTTTTGGAAATTTTAGCTATTTTGTAATCAAAACTCTAAAAGTATGTTTTATATTCAGAATGTCTTCTATTTTTGAATAAAAATCCTCATCCTATGTTTTCATTTTAGATTGTCTCTTTTTTGAATTAAGATCCTAATCCTCTACTTTCTTTTCACAATAACTCCTATTTTTAAATTAAAATACTAATTTTATGTTTTCTTTTGGTAATGTCTCCTATTTATAGTTTTTCAAGCAAAACCCTCACCCTATGTTTTATTTTCGAAATGTCTCCTATTTATCAATCAAAGCGCTAACTCTATGTTTTCCTTTTAGAATGTCTCCTATTTTTTAATCAAACCCTAATCCCATGTTTTCTTTTGGAATGGCTCAAATTTTTTAGTTTTGATTAAAAATTGGAATCCTTTGTTGTCATTTTAGAATGTCTCCAATTTTTAATCTAAACCTTAATCCAATGTTTTCTTTTCGATATGTCTCCTATTTTTCAACTAAAACCTTAATCCTATGTTTTTTTTTCGTAAAGTCACCAAAATTTTTGTTTTCAATCAACAACCTAATCCTATTATATCTTTTCAAAATGTCTTCTAGTTTTGAATCAAAACTCTAATCCTATATCTTCTTTTCAGAATGTCTCCTATCTTTTGGTTTTGTATCAAAATGCTAATGCTATGTTTTCTTTTCAAAATGTTGATTTCTTTTTGTTTTGAATCAAACCTCTAATCCTATTTTTTTTCTTTTTTGAATGTTAGTTTCTTTTTAATCAAGACCCAATTTGTAGTTTTCTTTCCATAATGTCTCTCATTTTTGGTTTTGAATCAAAACCCAATCATATGTCTTACTTTCAGAATGTCTCATTTTTTTATTTTTCAATCAAAACACTAATTCTACGTTTTTTTTTTACGGAATGTCTTTTATTTTTTTAATCAAAACTGTAATTCAATGATTTCTAGACATAATGTCTCTTTTTTTTTAACAAATCTATAATCTTTTTTTCTTTTTTGAATGTCTAATATTTTTCACATTTGAATCGAAAATCTAATCCTATGTTTTTCTTACAGAATATCATCTATTTTTAGTTTTGAATGAAAAACCTAATCCTATATTTTGTTTTCGCAATTGCAACCATTTTTGGATAAAAATTCTAATCATTATCCTGTGTTTTCTTTCCATATTGTCTCCTATTTTTTCATCAAAACACTAATCCTCTATTTCTTTTTCTAAATGTCTCATATTTGCAAATCAAAACAGTAATCCAACATTTTCTTTTGGGAATGTCTGCTATGTTTAAATCAAAACCCAATTCATATGTTATTTTTTCTAATTGTCTCACATTTTATAGTAAAAAAATAATCGTATATTCTCTTTTGGAATTGGCTCCTCTTTATAAATCAAAACCCTAATTGATGTACTAACCGCAAGTGCACTGGTTGCAAGCAAGTAGTAAAGTGATACCCCGTGAATGATAGGGTTGTCGAATCACAGGGAACTGTACTCAAAGTACTAATGGCTCTTTCGATGTCTAGTGAATTGCAAAGAGAATTGGTTGAATTGTAAGATAATAAGAAAAGATAAAATGGTGGAAATGGTAGGAGATTAGGATTGAGTGTTTCGGCAAGATGAGAGTAATGCCCTTGGGTGATCTCTAAGATTATTACACGCTATCTTGCTCTAAGTGCCTACCAGTTACATTCCAAAGATCCAAGTGTGCGCTCATAAGCAATGTTGCATCGATGAGTTCTCAACTACACCTAGTTTTGCTAAGATAATTGTATGCCTCTTGCAAAGCAAGCTACTCACCAAGTTATACCCTAACAGCTATGCAAATTGAACACATCGAGTTATGCAATACAAGATTTAACACAAGAATTAATTAGAACTCCGTAGAACAATCATAACAAGTGTATAAGCATTGCAAGTCATCTAAGTTCTCAACTCTAGGGTACTATGGCCAGTTAGCCCTTCATGGGCGGGTACAACAAGGAAAGAACAATGAAAGAACAACAAGAAAAAGACATTACTCCCTTTTATACTATGGATAACCTTCCTTGCCGAGCTCTGAGTGCTAACCCCACCTCTCTTGATGTCTCCTACTCATCCTTAGTCTCCTTAGGCGGTGTGGTGAGGCTTGATCTTCGATCTCATCAATGTTCTCCTGGGGGAGAGAAGAGTCGCCGAACAAAGATGAGATGAAACCCTAAAAGTAGGAGTTAAAAAGGCAAATTCGGAGCCCGACACGGTCGTCTCCAGCCCCCGTGTACTTTCTTGGGAATATTTTGAGTGGAACTCCTGAGATTTACAGTGGCAACAGCATGGCCTTGTCAATTGGCGCACGACCTTGTAACTAGCACCGTACCCGTGTGACTCCTGAAGGGGATTTTCTTGAGATTTGCAGTTGCATGTGCACCGACGTATGGCAACCTTGTTCTCCCTGGGACATTCCCGCGTCAAGATTTTGCTAGCTTGCTCTCTAGGCCGGGATTTGCAGTAGATCAGGCACAGCCATGTTCTGCCCATGTTTAGCTTATTCTTTTCCCTTGGTCGATAAACAAGCACGAAACACACTCAGTTTCACTCCAAATTGATTAAAGCCCACGATTCCTACACAATGAACATTATACCTTGAATAGCACCAATTATAGACGAAAATATGCTAAAGGACAACTAAATGAAGTGAGTAAAGGGCATGAAAAAATGATAGCAAAATCGAGGTGAACATGCCTATGTCAAACCCATGTCCTAACCCTTGAAGATTACAGGAAAAGTATACCAAATTCGTAAGTGTTGTGACACAGTCATGTAATGTGCGCTCTAGCCGTGTTCTTAATCTCGCACGTCCCTGTCCACACCGTGTTCATCCTAAAAAAGCTAGAAAATTCAAAACCTGTAAAGATCAGTGGCATGAACATGGTTGTGTTGTGCCCGTGTCAAGCCTGAAAATTTTCAAGATGAACAATTCCTTCTCCAAAAACATGCACAAACATAACAAAAATTAATCCATATTCAACATGTCCATCCCCAAGGCTGTGACAAAGATTACACCAACAAAATTGACCACAGGAATCCAAAAACAAAATCTCAAACACAAAAGAGTAATAGAACCAAAGAGAAATAAACGAACACACAAAAACATGAATACGAAAACTTGGGCTGCGTCCCAAGAAGCGTTTGTTTTACGTCTCTAGCTTGACATAACTATTTTCTGCTTAAGGAGGTTCATGCAATCGAGACCTCACTCGGTCACCTGGGCAACAACAACAAGTATAAGGAAGTAAAGAGTCAATTAAACTACTCTCACCAAAGGTCCAAGAATGAGTTGGTCTTGGTATGTTGGGTCCCTTTGGTGGTGTTGCTGCCTGTTTCTTCTTCGTGAGCACCTTGCGCCACCGCTTCACTGCGCCAAGTCCAAACAATGTAGCTCTTCCTCAACAACCTCATCAATCGGGGGGGCGTTCCCCAAAAGCTCCACTAGTTCATCCTTCATGTACGTTTCCTGCACAAAATCAGTCACAACATCATCAATAACATCCAAAAAATAACAAGTGTCATCAAAATCCATCGTGTGCCTCATAGAGTTTTGGAGCTTGAAAATGACTTCTTCTTCCCCCACACGGAGTGTTATCCGACCATCCTTGACATCGATCAACGCCTTTGAAGTCGCAAGGAATGGCCACCCTAAAATGAAAGCACATCAACTTTATCATCAATATCAAGTATGACAAAGTCCACCTGAAAAATGAACTTGTCCACTTTGACCAACACATCCTTAATGATTCCCCTTGGTTGCCGAATGGACCTGTCGACAAGCTGTAAAGTCATGATGGTCACGTTGCACTCATGACAGGCGACCCGAAAGTGCATGAGTTTGTCGAAGTAATAAAAGTTACCCCGGTGAGAGGGTAGTCGAATCCACAGGGAATAGGGAGTTAGAATACGATATTTCACTATTAAAACTATGTGAAGTACGGAAAAGTGATCAATTGATTCGATGAGTGAATTATGGAAACAATTATACTAAAAGATGAGAAATTAAATAGAAAGATGGAAGATGAGAAAGTGCAAGTAAAAGAGAATAGAGAGGATTTAACAATGAATGAAGCTGGGTATCCGGACAAGCTACCTCTAGGATCTATGCTTCTAGTGCAAGACTATGCTATTATACTCTCCTATTGATGCCAATTGAGTCGAGGAAATCCTTAGACTCACGGTCCCAAACCTAAGGACAACCATAACTAACCCCTACATTATACCCTGGTATTAGGATTCACATCGACCCTTTACGCTATCGCTCGCACGATTAAGCCCCAGGGGAGTACATCTACCTAAACCTCACAGTACGTGGAATTGCATTAAGTTCTAGGGACTCCTAGTGATAAAACATGTTCCTATGTGTAGTTCTAACCCTTTGGTCCAGGAGGAAGAACCCTAGTCTCGATTAAGCCCCAGTACGTAGGATTCACTTCAACCCTTCACTCTGTTACTCGCATAACTAAGCCCCAGGGGAGCATATCTACCTAGCACTTCACTCTATCTCGACCGCTAATAAATCAAGGAAACGGAGGTAGGGAGAAATCACACCGGAGGGGAAAGGGGTACATCGCTACCCCACAACTCTCCCTCTCAACCCTCTTCGATCTTAAAGAGTCTAATCCTCTAGGAGTTGTCACACCTCCCAAGGAAAACCTAGATTATTCTCAACCCTAGTGTCACATCTAAGGGAAAACAATAGCAAGATAAAATCAAGATTGAAACTCAATTCTTATTCATCAATAATGGAAAAGCATAATAACAATGTGAAAGAAACATAATAACCCTAGAGTTTATAAGTCCGAATAACCACAAGGGGTTTAGCTCCTCATGGAGCTATACATGTTCATCAAAGTATATAAGAAAGCACAAAATAAAGACATCGATGAAAACCCCCTTGCGTATGGTGTGGCCGTGGTCTTGTGCGGTCGCCGGACGTCGGTGACGATGCCGAAGATGCGCTCTAAACCTCCACGAAGTCCTCTCCAAAACCCTAGCCGCACTCCAGAAGTTGGGGAGAAAGATAGGTCAAAAGATCCCTCAAAAAGTCTCCAAATCGGGCATTTATAATGTTGAGTTACGGCTTTAAAATTGCTGAAATCGGGATTTCATATGGCCATGTGGAATTTCCACACGGCTGTGTGAAATTTCTGGAATGTTGAATTTCGGCCGACAGTGAACAGTAACTCGATACAGTGTTTTCGCTACAGTGATTTGCTACAGTGCTACTACATTACTATGCCAAAATGCTCCCGAATTCGTCGTTTTCATCGAGGCCATTGAATTGGGCACACAATCAACGGTAGATCGTGCCAATTTTTTCGAGTCTCCTAATTGGTGAAGTCTTCATTGTTAGCATGAGCTAGACTTATTGTGAATGTGACTGCCTTTGTGCCCCTCCAAAGAAGGTTGACACACACTCACAAGTCCATGCTCATGCCTCGTTCCTTGCTTAGTCTGAAAATCTTCCCAACAATGGCAAACACGATCTAACTTCGTTCCTTTCCTTCATTTTATCTTCACAACCCTACAATGCACAAAAGTAAACAATTGCACACTTTTTAGTGATGAAATCTGATTAAATCAATGCTCATTGCAAGATAATAATTGCACACTTTGGTTGGTACTCTTCTCCTTACTAGGTTCCTTAGTAATTTCTTCTTTATTTGGGGTCTCAACATCTACAACAACAGTGGGGATGGTATGTTCCTTTTCAGGCTTCTTCTCTATAGGGTCTGGGAGGTGCTTTCCACTCTTCAATTGCACACCCTTTAGAGATTCTTTAGGGTTCACCACTATGTTGCTCGGGAGGGAACCCAGTAATCTTTCTTCCAACAACTTGGATATTTGGGCCATTTGAAGCTCCAAATTTCTCACCGTCGCATTAGTATTCCTAACCATCTCCTCATGACTAGCAAAATGGGATTTGGTGCTCTTGATAAACTTGGCCATCATGCTAGTAAGGTAGGGGATGGTTTCGAAGATGATGAGGAGGACGGTTGATGTACTTATGGTGGTGGAAGAGCATGTTGTGGTTGTTGTGCACCTTGCCCTTGTCCAGACTGATTCCATGAAAAGTTAGGATGGTTCCTCCATCTCGGGTTATAAGTGTTGCTATATTGGTTGTTTTCAAATTGGCGGTTCTACCTCACATAGTCCACTTGCTCTACTTGCCCCATATCCGAATCGGTTGATGAAGGACAAATAATCTCACCAGAAGGTCCCCAATTATTGCAAGAGGGTCCAGAATTAGAGGAAGGAGTTTGCATGGCACCGACTCACTTGGCAATCACCTCAACCTGTGCCGCGAGGGTGGTAACGGCTTTCCACTTGATAAATTCCGGCGGACTTCACCGGCTTACTACATTCGGCACTCTATTGGTAGCCATTGTTCGCCATTTCCTCAATAAGAGTGAAGGCGGCACTCGCTTGCTTGTTGCAAAGTGATCCTCCTGCGGCGGCATCGACCATTTTTTTGGTAGCGTTGCTCAAACAATTGTAAAATATCTGAATTTGCATCCACTCAACAATCCCATAAGATGGAAACTTCCTCAACAACTCCTTGTATCTCTACCAAGTGTCGTACAAGGATTCTGACTCACATTGCTGATAAGAGGAGATATCACTCTTAACTTTGTGATCTTCGCTGGAGGGAAGTACCATGCAAGGAAGATGTCGATGACTTGCTTCCAAATTGTGAGGGACCCCAAAGATAAAGAATTGATCCATTGCTTGGCTCTCCCTCTCAAAGTGAATGGGAATAACCTCAAATGGATGGCCTCCTCAGTGACGTTGTTCATCTTGCAAGTGTCATAAATTTCCAAGAATTTCCGGTGGTGCTTATACGGGTCCTCATCTTGAAACCCATCAAATTGACATTCTTGTTGCACCCACTGAATGAAATTCAGTTTCAGTTCAAAATTATTGGCTGCAATAGGTGGTATGACAATACTTGACCCTTTTCCATCAAAATTCGGCTAGGTAAAATCTAAAATACTTTGTTGTTGATTACCGGCCATCTCTTCCCCTTGATTCACGTCAACACTAACCTCAATTGACCTTGTCTCACTCAGATTAACCTGACTAACTCTTCTTCTAAAATTTCGCTCTACTTCAAGATCAGGGCTCAACAATGGGGACGATGTGTACCCACTGGTCATACAAATGTGCCTGCACACAGTGTTGTTAGATATAAGCTCGCGAGACTATCAAGAACAAGAATAAAAATTGAAACAAAGAATAGTGCAACAAATAATTGAAAATAAAACAATTATTCACAAAAATGAAAAATATTCACCAACTAGATAACCAAAGTCCTAATGTTCTTAAGAGTGACCAGCTCCCCGGCAACGACACCAAAAATTTGATGCTCTAACCGCAAGTGTACGGGTCGCAAGCAAGTAGTAAAATGATACCCCATGAAGGATAGGGTTGTTGAACCACAGGGAACTGTACTCAAAGTACTAATTGCTCTTTTGATGACTAGTGAATTCCAAAGAGAATGTATTGAATTGTAAGATAATAAGAAAAGACAAAATGATCGAAATGGTAGGAGATTAGGATCGAGTGTTTTCGCAAGATGAAAGTAATACTGATAAGTGCTTGTGTTATAGTAATACGAATTATTATTATCTTACATTGAGCATAACTTTTCTCAGTTTTTATTATTAATTTGTGTGTATTTGTGTGCTTTTGTGCATTGTAGGGTTGTGGAGCCAATTTGGAGAAGAAAGAAGCAAGAATAGGTTATGTTCGCCATTGTTGAGGAGTTCTCGGACCGAGCAAGGAACAAGGCACGAGTCTAGACTTGTGGGTGTGTGCCAACCTCCATTGGAGGGGCACAAGGGCAGTCACATTCACAAAAGACTAACTCGTGTAGTATTGGAAAACTCCGCCAATTAAAAGAAATAAAGTAATCGACATGATCTACCGTTGATTATGTGCCCAATTCAATGGCCTTGATGAAGAACAATGAATTCGGGAGCATTTCTGCAAGACACTGTAGAAGCACTATAGCAAAATACTGTAACAAAAACAATGTAGCAAGTCACTGTTCAAGTCTGCAGAAAATCAGCAAAACAGAAAATCCACACGGCCGTGTGGAAATCCTGCAGGCCCGTGTGAAAAATCCACAAAGGCGTGTGGAACCCCGATTTCAGCCTATAAATAGCCCGTTTTCAGATTTATTTGGGGAGCCCCCCTTTCTATCTCTTGCCTATCTTTTGGGGGGCTTTCGGCTAGGGTTTGGAGAGGTTCTTGGAAGTCTTTGGAGGTGATTATATGGCATCGGCATCGACATCCTTTGGAAGAAAGCTATTGGGGGAGCTTTCGTCGGCATCGATTCGGCGAGATGTGCCCTAGGCTTGACAAGGGATTCGTGGAGAAGATTAGGCGACTCCACAAGACCATCGATACTATCTACAAGGAGATTTTTTTTATGGTTTTTATGCATTTGTTCTCAAATTCTTCATTGACTTTGTATTACTCAATGGAGAGCTAAACCCTAGTGGGTATTCGGACCTATGAACCTTAGGATGCTTGTGTTTCTATAACTCTTATTATGGTTTATTAATTTGATGTTCTCTTATTGAGTTCCAATCTTGCATGCGGATTGTATGAGATTTTCTTTTAACCGTGACACTAGAGTTGAGAATCTATTAGGTTATCGTTTGAGGGTGTGACAACCTCAATAGGATTAGACTACACAAGGTTGGAGAGCGTTGAGAGGGTGAGTCGAGAGGTAGCGAAACGTCCCATTTCCCATCCGGTGTGAATTTTCCTACCTCTATATCCCAAGAGTTAATAGCAATTGAAGTAGAGTGAAGTACTAGGAGATGAACTCCCTTGCAAATGGTTGAGTGAATCCTAGGAATGGGGCTTAACTTAGATTAGGGTTCTTCCGCATGGACCAAAGGGTTAGAACTATAATTAGGGATAGGGTCTTTCACTTGGAATCCCTAGAACCCCAAGCGGTTCCACGTAGTGTGAGGCTTAGGATAATGGACTCCCCTGGAGCTAGACATGGTCACGGTTCAGGAACCGCCAGTTCCAGTTCTTGAACTGCCGGTTGCGGTTCAAAGAAATCTTGAACTGGAACCAAACCACCTAGGCAAGGTTCTTAGTGGTTCCGGTTCTGGCGGTTCGGTTCTTAGCGGTTCCGGTTTTTTTTTAATTAAATAATCCAATATTTCAAATTAAAATGAACAGAAAAACACAAGAATTAATTTAATACAATAGTTTATTAAAAAATAAAAATATTAATAATTTAAAAGAATATTTTGCAATAAAAGTACAATAGGAGAAGAAATAAAAAAATAAATGGGCTTGAACTTAATTATATCAAGTTGCCTACGTATCCTCTCGGGAAATCAAAGCCCACGTAGTTCTTTTATTTTTATTATACACATTCCCTATATTTCCATAATGTCTAATTGTTTGCATCATCATCCTAATTGCTAATGCTAGCTAATTACTAATGGTTCTAACTCCTAAATTCCTAACAATTTAATAAATTGGTTCAATTGGTCAAGTCAATTGTTCAAATGAATTAGATCAGACAATCAGACGATTCATACCTAATCAATTTGGTTATTACAGATCACATGACTCAAATGGTCAAACGACTCAACCCTAATTAGATAATAGATATCACGAGCCCATGACATTATTTATATAATATATATAATATTTTGATTTAATTGGAACTGGCAGTTGAACTGCTGGTTTGAACCGACGGTTGAACCGCCGGTTCCACGGTTTTCAAATTATGAAACCGGAACCAAACCTTGTATGAAGGTTTAGGTTCTGGTTTTAGGACGGTTATGGTTTTTCCGGTTCTGGTTCCGGTTTTTGGTAGTTCGGTTCCAAATGGCCACGTCTACCTGGAGCTTAGTTAATAGGTCAACGAGAGTTGATGGTCGTAGTGAAACCTAATACCGGTGTATAATATTGGAACTAGTCACGGTTGACCTTAGGTTTGGGACCATGTGCTTAAGGATTTCCACAACTCATTAGACATCAATTAGAGGGTATAATACTAGTATTGCACTAGAAGCATTAGTCCTAGGGGAAACTTTTTCCGGGTACCCCACCTTTGTATCGATTACCTCTCCTACCTCTATTGCTCTTCTTATATTATTTTACTTTCTTTTCTATCTATATATATATATATATATATATATATATATATCATCATCAACTTCCTTCATAGCTAAATAGCGATAACACTTGTTTCTGAACACTATTACCTATAGATACAACTACCCACTCACCAGGGTAATGTTATTACTTCGACAAGCCCTTTCAATTGCGGTACACACTCGCAAGAGATGTGTCAAATGCCTTGGTGTGATCCCTAAGATTATTGCACATTATCTTGCTCTATGTGCCTACTAGGTACATTCCAAAGATCCAAGTGTGTGCTCACAAGCAATGTTGCATCTATGAGTTTTCAACTACACCTAGTTTTGCTAAGATAACTGTACACCTCTTGCAACGCAAGCTACACACCAAGTTTTACCCTAATAGCTGTGCAAATTGAACACATCAAGTTATGCAACACAAGATTTAACCCAAAAATCAATTAGAACTCCATAGAACAATCAAAATAAGTATATAAGTATTACAAGTCACCTAAGTTCTCAGCCTTAAGGCACTATGGTCAGTTTGCCCATCATGGGCGGGTACAACAAGGAAAGAACAATGAAAGAATAACAAGAGAAAGACATGATTCACTTCTATATTCTAGATGACCTTCCTTGCCGGCTCTGAGTGCTAACCCCACCTCTCTTGATGCCTCCTACTCGTCCTTAGTCTCCTTAGCCAGTGTGGTGAAGCTTGATCCTCAATCTCATCAACGTTCTCCCAGTGGTGAGAAGAGTCCCCAAACAAAGATGAGATGAAATCCTAAAATTAGGAGTTAAAAAGAATGATTCGGGGCCCGACAAGGTCTGGACACGGTCGGGTTCAGCCCGTGTACTTTCCTGGGAATATTTTGAGTGGAACTCCTGAGATTTGCAGTGGCAACAGCATGGCAGTGTTAATTGGCACACACTCATGTAAGCAGCACCGTACCCGTGTCACTCCTGAAGGCGATTTTCTTGAGATTTGCAGTGGCATGGGCACGGGCGTTTGGCGTCCGTGTTCTACCTGGGACATTCCCATGTCAAGATTCTGCTAGCTTGCTCTTCAGGCTAGGATTTGGAATAGATTTGTCACGGCCATACTCTGCCCGTGTTCAGCTTGTTCTTTTCCCTTGGTCGATAAACGCGCACGAAACATACTTAGTTTCACTCAAAATTGATTAAAGCCCACGATTCCTACACAATGAACATTATACCTTGAATAGCACCAATTATACAAAAAAAATATGCTAAAGGACAACTAAATGAATAGAGTAAACGGCATGAAAACATGATAGAAAATACACTCATCACTAATCTTATGTTTTCTTTTTGGAATGTCTACTATTTTTGAATTAGAATGCTAATCCCATGTTTTCTTATAGTAATGTCTCCAATTTTTTCAATAAAAACACTAATCCTATACTTTCTTTTTTGAATGTCTACTAAATTTGAATCAAAACACTAATTCTATATTTTATTATAGTAATGTCTCCTATTTTTCAGTCAAAACCCTAATGCTAAGTTTTCTTTTTGGAATGCCTACTATATTTGAATTAAAACCATAATCCCATGTTTTTTTCATAATGTCTCATATTTTTCAATCAAAATACTAATCCTATGTTTTCATATAGTAATGTCTCTGGCTTTTGAATCAAAACCTTAATCCTATGTTTTGCTTTCAGAATGTGTTTTATTTTTCCGTTTTGAATCAAAATCATAATCCTTTGTTTCCTTTTTGAAATGTCTCCTATTTACTAGTTTTGAATCAAAACGTTAACCAATGTTTTCTTTTCGGTATATCTCCTACTTTTCAATAAAAAATCTAATCTTTTCTTTTACTTTCGTAATGTCTTCTATTTTTGAAAAAAAAACCCTAATCCTATATTTTCTTTTGGGAATGGTCCTATTTTTCAATTTTGAATCAAAACACTATTGCTTTGTTTTTTTTTTTTTGGAACATCGCATTTTTTTAATCAAAACAATAATCATATGTTTTCATATATAAATGTCCCTTATTTTTCAATCAACACACTAATCCTATCTTTTCTTTTCAAAATGTCTCATATTTTTCAATCAAAAACCTAAGCTTATATTTTCTTTTGGGAATGCCTACTATTGATTAAAAAATTCTAATCCTATATCAATATCTTAATCCTATTTTTGAATCAAAACAATAATTCTTTTTTTTTCTTTTAGGAATGTCTCATTTTTTTTAATCAAAACTCTATTCCTATCTTTGAAAACCATAAACCTTTGTTTTGTTTTTGTAAGTTTCCTATCTTTCAATCAAAATACGAATCCTATGTTTTTTTTAGAATGTCTCCTATTTGTCAGTTTTGAACCAAAACCCAGTGATTTCTTCTGGATGACACTTACACTTTTCACTCAAAAACTTCGAGAAGAGCACGGTCTTAGCACGATCATGCTTAGACTATGTAGAGCCTAAAATGTTCTTTTTAATTTCCAGATTTAGGAATTCTCAGCATCACTTGTTCAGGAGTTTCCTTTTCCAATAGAGGAACCTTCAAAGAAATGGTGAGCAGCTACCACCACTCGAGCTAAGGACGCTAAGGGTGAGTTAGAGATACTGGAGGAATGGAGTTGCCCATTCCATCAAGCTTTTGAACTACATTTGAGGAGATTTTGTAAAGAGGGGGAAGTCCAAATGTTTTTCTTCCTTATATTTGTTATACTCTCTCATTTGTATGAATTTATGAAGCCCCGAAATTGTAAACTATGTTGTTTTTTATACTTTGACTACTTGATTCTTAATTTCTATGGAGTTCTATTATTTTTTTGTGTTTATTCATATGTTCGTATAACTTGGCATGCTTGATTTGCGTAGATGCTTGAGTAAAACTTGGCGTATATGGATTACCATAGTTGAAATTATCTACAGTAGTTGCAAAACTTGGCGTGTATGAAGCCCGTAATTATACTTACAGAACTTGTCATACTTGATAGCTGTAGATGCAACATTGCTCTTAAGTATCCACAAGTCTCTTAGAATGTACCTTGATAGGCATTAGACTCAAGTCAATATCTTAGGCACTTAGGGATCATCCTAGGGCATTGTCCTCCTGTTATCGACATACAACCCTGGTCTACTTAGTTGTTCCATTCTTTGTTCTTATTCTTGTAGTCATAAATACCTTCATCACCATTTTGGTTGGCTAGACATTAGAGGATCAACTAGTACTAGAAGTCCAGTCCTGAGGTTCGACAACGCTACCCCCTTGTGGGGTACGACTTAATTACTAGTAACGATCCATGCACTTGTCGAGAGTTTATCAAGTTTTTGGTGTCGTTGATGCGGACTGGCAACTTTTAGGAAAATTAGGATTCTAGTGATCTAGTTTGTTTATATTGTTCATATATGTGAATATCTCTTTTTATTTATTTAAACATTTTTCTTATCTTTTATTTTCTTACTCTACTCTTGAATTATGAGCTGATTTTTGTTATCTTTTCTTTTATTATCTAAGGTTATTGAGAGTCATTATGGAGGAACTAATGGCTACTATGAGGAGCCATTCTCATTTCACCACCCATTTGAATGAGAATGCTTGTTCTCATAACGATAAAGGTAGCCTTGTAGAACTAATATCATAATTTCATGAGCAGATAGCATGGTGAAATCAGTTCATGAGTACAGAGATGAGTTTCTGCCAAGAAGATGTGGAACAAGAGATAAATATAGAGTAGGCAATGTTAGTTTCAGTTGGATTGGGTAGTGATATACCATATGATGATGACAACAACAGATTTATGGATGAAGATGTCACTTTCAGGTGAAGGGAAATTCATAACACAATGCATGGGAATGTCAATAGCCAGGAAGGTGGTTTTCTTCATGTACTTTTTGAACTTTTATCATCTACCCATCTAAACATGGAACTCAAGGAGCTGGCAACACATTTGGAATACACTTTCCATGGAGAAAACTACAAACTACAAGTTATAATATCCTCCACAATTGACAGTAGCCAAAAAAAGCAATTAGTGGCTTTGCTCCTCAAGCATAAGAAAGCCATTGCTTAGAGTATTTCTGACATCAAGGGAATTAGTCCATCCTTTTTCACACACAAAATCCTAATAGAGAACAACATCAAACAGAAGGTGCAACCTCAAAGGAGATTGAACCCCAATATGATGGAAGTTGTCAAGAAAGAGATGAAGAAATTGCTAGATGCCAGGATAATCTACCCAATTTTAGATAGCCCTTGTGTCAGTCCAGTTCAGGTGGTACTTAAGAAGGGTGGAATGACGGTGGTTTCCAGTGAACACAACGAATTGATTCCAACCCACACAGTAACTAGATGGTGAGTTTGTATTGATTACTGGAAGCTGAATGATGACACACGTAAGGATTATTTCCCATTGCCTTTATTGATCAAATGTTAAAACTGTTATTGGGACACATGTATTATTGTTTCCTCAACGGGATATCTTGATACCTACAAATCCTGGTAGCCCCTAAGGATCAAGAAAAAACCACATTCACTTGCCTATATGGCACATTTGCTTACAGGAGGATGCCTTTTGGGTTGTGCAATGTACCGACAACATTTCAGAGATGCATGATGTCCATATTTGATGACTTCATTGAAGGTATTATGGAGGTTTTCATGGATGATTTCTCAATTTTCGTAGATTCCTTTGAAGGTTGTTTGCATAACTTGAAGCGGGTTCTTTCAAGATGCGAGGAAATGAATTTGGTGCTAAATTGGGAAATGGGTCATTTCATGGTAAGAGAAGGCATAGTTCTCGGACACAAGATTTCTAGTAATGGGATCAAAGTGGACAAGGCCAAACTTGAAACAATAGAGAAAATTCCCCCGCCGTCCTCCACAAAAGATGCCAGAAGCTTCGTTGGCCATATTGGATTTTATCAAAGATTTATTAAAGACTTCTCAAAGATCTCTAAGCCCATAACAAAACTCCTGGTGAAGGATACACTCTTTGATGTTCACCAAAGATGCCTCACGACTTTCCATTTACTGAGAGAGAGGTTGGTTCAAACACCCATTGTGAAAGCTCTTGAGTGGGAACAACCTTTCAAACTCATGTGTGATGAAAGTGATTAGGCAGTGGTAGTAGTGCTAGAGCAATGACATGATAAGCAATTCCATCCAATCTATTATGCAAGAAAAACTCTGACTCCTACTCAAGAAAATTATACTATGACAGAGAAAGATTTGTTAGCTATTGTTTATGCTTTTGATAAATTTCAATCGTACTTAGTGTTATCCCATGTTGTAGCATACATCGATCACATGGCTATCAGATATCTCATTTCCAAATCCAATGCCAGCCCTTAATTAATTCGATGGAACCTTCTTTGGCAAGAGTTTGATTTAGAAATTCGGGATAAGAAAAGCTCAGAAAACATGGTAGCATACCACTTGTCCTGTCTTGAGCATACAGAAAAATACGGCAATGATCACAGAGCAATTAATGATGTTTTCCTAGAGGAACACCTATACTTGGTTCAAGAAATGACAGCCCTGACTGGCGAATGCCCTTAATTTGCTGAGTTCGCGAACTACATTGTAGGTCAAGTCATCCCCTCACATTTCTCTTATCAACAACGGAATAAATTTTTGTCTGATGCCAACCATTATTTTTGCGAGGACCCATTTCTTTATAAACTTTGTCCTGAACTAGTGTGCGACATTGTGTCTCACACTTGGAAGGATGGAAATTCTGAGACATTGTTATTCGAGGACAGTGGAGGTTACTTCAGTACTAATCGCACAACCGAGAAGGTTCTCGAGGATGGTTTTTTTTTGGCCGACGCTTTTGATGGACGCCCAAAAATTTATTAGAGTCTATGATTAATGTCAAAGAAGTGGAAATCTTTCCAAACTTGATGAAATGAAACAAGCCCCTATCCAACAGTACGAAGTATTTGATGTTTGAGAAATAGATTTCATGGGACATGTCCAAATTCAAATGGAAACAAATATGTTTTCGTAGCAGTTGACTATGGCTTTCTTTCAAATAAATGGAAAATGTTGGTCACCATTGTGAACCAATGGACATTCTTCCCTTTTTGGAGCTTTTGGTAGAAGATCACCCTAGAGTAAGCTCGTGCTTTCTATGAGAGCACGATTGTGCTCTTTACAGTGTAAGAACCCTCTCTAGGGAAACACAATCATGTACACTTGTCAGGCAAGATCGTTCTCTCGTTTTTACATGACCGCGTTCCTCTAGGATTTCTAAAATTTAATTTAGTTGGTTGCTTTTGTAGGTGATGTCGAGACGCCGCGTTATACTTAGGTCACATCTTCTATCATAAACCGTTCATGGTAGGATTCAAATGGGACTTAATTCACCTTACCAGCCTGATAGATTTACTCGATTGTCTACTCAGCTATTTGGGAAGCTTCGCACGAGCGACTTGGACGCATTACATGCCTCTAATTTGGCCAGTGAGGTAAAGCAGCTTCTGAGTGTTGGCGAATGGCAATCAGCTCTCTTTTGATTAATGAACCGGCTTACCTAAAGTCAACTTTAGATGTCCTGTGTACATTTTCATTTGCATAGAAGCCAAGACATGGGGGATGAACCCAATATTGTACATTTTCAACTCATGGGTCATGAGTATCATCTGAGCTATACGGAATTTGTAGTCTACTTGGGCTTTTCTAATCATAGCTACATTACCACTGACGATTACTAGCACCTGCATTCCTTCCCATGTCTTGGTGAGCGCGAAAGCCAGCATTGACGAAGGTTAAGATCTAGTAGCAACCGTTTCACACAAAGTGTTTCCAAGGCCTTTTCCCATCAGTAGCTGGTACTCCACTTCATCCACACTTTACTCAGTGGCATAGTTATTGGCACAAGTGGCAGTACTAGATATATGACTAGGTATGAGCTATATTATCTTTTGGGCATGGCAGACAACTACCCTTACCATCTAGGTCTAGTTTTGAATCAAAATCTTAATTCTTTTTTTTCTTTTCATATTGTCTCCTATTTTTGAATCAAAACATTGATCCTTTTTTTTTTTTTTCTTTTCAGCATGTCTACTAGTTTTAGATCAAACAACTAATCCTATGTTTTCTTATAGAAATGTCTCCTATTTTCCATAAATAAGAGACATTACTTTAAGAAAGCATGGGATTTGGGTTTTCTTTGCAAGACAAAACATATTATTTAGTAATGTGTCATATTTTTCAATCAAAAGCATAATCCTATGTTTTTTTTTTTATCGAATTCCTACTATTTTTTAATCAAAACCCTAATCTTATATTTTCTTTTGGAAATGTCACCTATGTTTCAAACAAAAATCTAATCCTTTCTTTTTCAACTCGTGTGAACTTCGATCGGGTACGTTCATACCAATACTAAAGCCCTAGATCCCATAAGAACCTCGAAGTTAAGTGAGATTGTGTGAGAGTAGTACTAGGGTGGGTGACCTCCTTAGAAGTCCTCTTGTTGCACCCCTCCCCCGATCTTTTTGCTACATGGTTTATTTTTATGATTTTATTAATTAAAAAAATAACAATAATAATAAATAATGAAATACTAACCTATGTTTATAATTAGAACCATAATCCTATGTTTCATTAGAGTAATGTCTCCTATCTTTTGTTTGGGAAATCGCTGCTAATTTTTAATCAAAACCCTAATCCTATATTTTCTTATCACCTCTGATTTTTGAATAAAATTTCTAATCCTATGTTTTCTTTTCAAAAGTCTTCCATTTTTGAATCAAAACACTAAGCTTTTGTTTTCTTTTGGTAATGTTTACTATTTTTGAATCAAAATAGTAATTCTATGTTTTCTTTTCATAATGTCTCATATTTTTCAATCAAAACAATAATACTATGTTTTTTCTTCAGAATGCCTCCAATTTCTGAATCAAAACCCTAATCTTATGTTTTTTTTTTCAGAATGTCTCCAATCTTTCAAACAAAACCATAATCCTAAGTTTTCTTTTCGAAATGTCTCATATTTTTCAATCAAAATCCTATTCTTTTGTTTTCTTTTAGGAATGCCTACTATTTTTTAATCAAAACCCTTATCTTAATTTTTTTTCGCAATGCCTCCTATTTTTGAATAAAAATATTAATCCTATGTTTTCTTTTCGAAAAGTGTATAATTTTTTAATTAATACCCAAATAATGTGTTTTCCTATAATAATCTCTCCTATTTTTTATTGAAAACCCTAATCCGATGTTTTCCTATACTATTGCCTCCTATTTTTTAATCAAAACCCTAATATTATGTTTTCTTATAGTAATGCCTCCTATTTTTTAATCAAAGCCCTAATTTAATATTTTCTTTTCAAAATGCCTATTATATTTGAATAGAAAAACTAATCCTATGGTTTCTTTTCTTAATGTCTCCTATTTATCAGTTTTTAATAAAAATCCTGATCTATGTTTTCTTTTTAGAATGTCTGATATTTTTAAATCAAAATCCTAATGCTATGTTTTATTTAATGAATGTCTTTTATTATTCACTGAAAAATAATCCTATGTTTTCTTTTCAGAATGTCTCCTATGTTTTTATCAAAACTTTATTCCCATGTTTTTTTTCTTCGAATGCCTCCTATTTTTTAATCAAAACCTTAATCTTATATTTTCTTTTAGCAATTTCTGCTATTTACAAATCAAAACAATAATCTTATGTTTTCTTTTCATAATGTCTTCTTTTTTTTAATCAAAACCATAATCCTACATTTTCTTTTCGGGGTGGCTCTTATTTTTGAATCAAAACCCTAATTCTATGTTTTTTTTAGAATATCTGCTATTTTTAAATCAAAACCTTAATCATATATATATATATATATATATATATATATATATATATATATATATATATATATATATATATATATATATATATATTTTGGAATGTCAACTATTTTCAATTATTAATCAAAACCATGATCCTAGGTTTTCTTATAGCATTGTATCCTATTTTTCAATCAAAACCCTAATCCTATGTTTTCTTTTCGAAATGTCTCATATTTATCAATAAATACCCTAATTATATGTTTTCTTATCGTAATGTCTCATACTTTTTAATCAAAACCCTAATCCTATGTTTTTTTGGAATGTCTATTATTTTTCAATCAAAACCCTAATCTTATGTTTACTATTGAAAATGTTTGCAATTTTCCAATCAAAACAATAATCTTATGTTGTCTTTTACTAATGTCTCATATTTTTCATTCATAACCTAAATCCTATGTTTTCTTTTTGTAGTGGCTATTATTTTTTAATCAAAACCCTAATATTAAGTTTTCTATGGTAACCTCCCCAATTTTTCAATAAAAACCCTAATCCTATGTTTGCTTTTCTCAATATCTCCTATTTTTTCAGTTTTGAATCAAAACCTTAATCCAATACTTTCTTTTGATAATGTCTCATATTTTTCAATCGAAACCATAATCCTATGTTTTCCTTTCGGAATGCCTATTCTTTTTGAATCAAAACCCTAATCCCATGTTTTCTTTTATAAATGTCTCCTATTTTTCGGTTTTTAATAAAAACCCTAATCCTATATTTTCTTTTCGGAATGTCTACTATTTTTTTGTATCAAAACCCAAAACCAATTTTTTCTTGTTATAATGTCCCCTATTTTTGAATCAAAACCCAAATCCTATGTTTTTTTTTTCGGAATGGCTCCTATTTTTGAATTAAAAATTTAATCGTTACTTTTCTTTTTGTAATGTTTGCTATTTTTGAATCAAAATCATAGTCCTACATTTTTTTATAGTAATGTCTCATATTTTTTAATCAAAACATAACTTTAGGGTTTTGATTGAAAATTATGAGATTTTGATTGAAACATTAGTATATGAAATATAGGATAAAGGTTTTGATTAAAAAAAAGTAGACATTAAGTAAAAAAAAACATAAGATTAGGGTTTTGATTAAAAACAAAAAAATATGGGACATTTCCAAAAGAAAACATAGGATTAGTAATCTTGTGTTTTATTTTGGGAATGACTGTTATTTTTTAATCCAAACAATAAACGTATGTTTTCTTTTCGTAATGTCTCAAAATTTTTAATCAAAACCCTAATCCTAAGTATTTATTGGAATGCCTCATATTTTTTAATCAAAACCCTAATCCTATTTTTTTTTTTTTTCAGAATGGCTCCTATTTTTTATTCAAAACACTAATCTTATATTTTCCTATGGGAATGTCTAATATTTTTTTTTAACAAAAACCTAATCCTATGTTTTCTTTTCGGAATGTGTCTTATTTTTTAGTTTTGAATCAAAACCCTAACCCTTTGTTTTCTTTTTGAAATGTCTCATTTTTCTGAATGAAAACATTAATCCTATGGTTTCTTTCTGGAAAGATAAGATTAGGGTTTTCATTCAAAAACTTATTTTTGATAGGAGACATTAATATAAGAAAACATAGGATTCGTATTTTAAATCAAAACCCCCATCCTATGTTTTCCTGTAGTAATATGTCCTATTATTCAATCAAAACATTAATCCCAAGTTTTTTTTTCGGAATGCCTACTATATTTGAATAAAAACCATAATCCTATGTTTTTCTTTTCATAATGTTTCCTATTTTTCAATAAAACCAGTAATCCTACGTTCGATTTTAAGAGTACCTACTATATTTAAATCAAAAGCCTTATTTTAGTTTTGAAACAAAACCTCAATACTATGCTTTGGAACAAGGAAGATAAGAAAGTAGCAAATGCTCATCACACAGCCACATCGCCTCACCTACTACCTGCAACAAAACTTGGAAAATGAAAGAGGATATGAGTAACCACAGTTACTCAGTGAGGGGAGGTTACTACAACTCTAGCAGAAATATACCAGCAACAATAATAATAAGTCACAAAAATAAATACTTACCAAAACAATACTAGTTTAGAAATATTAGCACATATAATAGAACTCTTCCAAAGAAGTAAAATAACCTAATATAATACCAAGAAACCCCCCCCCCCACCCACATTTTTTTTTACCCCAACTAGGGTTTACAACACCAAAACCACAAAACATAGTTTCAAATACAAGTAAAAACAACTGAATGTCATGGTTTTGAAATAAATAAACACAATACGTGTGGCAACTCAAATATGTGGGAGACTGTCCTCCTAAAAGTGGCAGCTGGCCTTCGCCCCCTCAACACACATTCAAAATGACATTGCAAAAGAAATACATTGGATAAATCTCAAATTCAGTAAAAAGCAATACCCGATAATCACCCAACATAACATGGTTTAGAAAACTCTCTAAACCTTCGCCGTGCCCATGGCTGGGTTTAGAGCCGTCAAGGTACTCATGCCCTTGACGTTGACCCATCGGTTCACCGGTTGTTGAATCCAGCTACCCGATGAATATCCAATCAAGGCTCTACACTCCCACCTAAATCTGGCCCTCGTAGATAATAATCATTAGGATACCACCATGCAATCACCACAATAAACATAATTCCACATGGAGTACAATATCCAATGATAACCAACAATCAATAACATCTCCGCCATTTCCACAAGGAAATGATAAAAGCACAAGAAAACTCAAGCCTTAACATAAATCAATCTACAAAATAGAATACAACCAACAACATAGAAAATCTTTCCTTTCAACAACCCAAAAATGAATCCAAACTTAGATTACACAAAATTAATGAATTCACAACAAATCTCAAGTTTCATAGAACAAAATTTCGCAAACTCCTGAAGGATATCAATCACAAATCCAACGTGAACATTCAATATATATATATATATAGCTATCGGCATTTTTTTAATAAAGTTAAGCTTTACAATCTCACTCACAGAATTGGTGATTTGTCTTTCTTGCAAGCTAATCTTCGGCTAATCCTTTCCCTCTAGCCAACGCTTCTTCTCCTTGCCAAAGCACAACAATAATTAGCAAAATTAAACCAAACAAAGAATCCTTAAGTTTTTCCAACAAACAACCCTAAATCGATCCTAGGGTTGGCTCAAAGCTAGGTCTAAGGTTAGCAATGAGTTCCCGGGGGTTCTAACTTCAATCTAGGATAAAGAAATCAAAGAAACAACTAATGATCGTCGGTGCTACAGTAACACCAGACTTTGCTATAGTAAACCTGGCCCTTATACAAGGATTTTCTCCCAATTTACAACACCTAAACAAGAAATTTCTTCACAAACATTCTCATACATGAAAATCAAAGACATTAGCTTCGATTTGAGCCGATAAACAACCAATCCGAGTTGTATTTCTTGGTTTACAAAATTTTCTAAAAACAAAAAAATATGAGAAAAATACGGAATAAAAACCTTGGATCGAAGCCTTACCGTACTCAAGAGGATGTGAGAAGGTGAATGAAGACTTTGGTTCACCGGAAAAGCTCGCCGGAACAACCCAAGAGAAAATGCAAGGTTTAGCCAAAAACATGGAAAGAAGAAGGAAGGAAGAAGGTTTTTAAGGATAGAAAAATCATGATGCTACAGTAACATGGTGTTATAGTATCAGACCGCTACAGTTACGGTTGCTACAGTGGGCTGAAAAATCTACAGCAATGTGCTAGTTATATCTAAAGTAAAAAACTAGTTATAACAGTAATGCCTCGTATTTTGCAAACAAGACTCGAATCCTATGTTTGCTTTTCTTAATGTCTCTTATTTATCAATTTTGAATCAAAAGCCTAACCTATGTTTTCTTTTTAGAATATCTCTTATTTTTTGATAAAAAACCTAATCATTTCTTATTTTTTTGGAATGTCTATTATTTTTTAATCAAATCACCAATACTATGTTTTGTTTTCAGAATGTATCCTATTTTTCAATTTTGAATAAAAAACATAATCCTTTGTTTCTTTTTCAAAATGTCTCATATTTTTTAATTGAACCCCTAATCCTATGTTTGTTTTTTGGAATGTCTACTATTTTTAAATTAAAACCATAATCATATGATTTCAATCGAGACCCTAATCCTATTTCTGAATAAAAAATGCTAATACTTTGTTTTTGTTTTGGAATGTCTCATTTTTTGGAACCAAAACCATAATTCTTACTTTACAAACCCAAATTCTTTGTTTATTTTTCATAATGTCTACTATCTTTCAATCCAAACCCGAATCTATGTTTTCTTTTCTTAATATATCCTATTTATCTAATTTGAATCAAAACCTTAGTCTTATGTTTTCTTACAGTAATGTCTCCTATTTTTATGTTTTGAATCATAACACTAATCATTTGTTTTCTTTTCGGAATACCTCTTATTTTTTAATCAAAATTCTAACTGTTTCTTTTATTTTCAGAATGTCTACTATTATTGAATCAAAACGCTAATCTTATATTTTCTGATAGTAATGTATCCCAGTTTTCATTCAAAACACTAATCCTATGTTTTTTAGGAATGCATACTATATTTGAATTAAAACCCTAATCCTATGTTTTCTTTTGGGAATATCTGCTTTTTTTTAATAAAAAATCTTAATCCTATGTTTACTTTAGTGATTGTCCCATATTTTTTTAGTTTTTAATCAAAACCCTCATCCTATGTTTCCTCCAAGTAATGTCTCATATTTTTCAATCAAAACCCTAATCCTATGTTTTCTTTTAGAAATGTGTTATATTTTCACTCAAAATCATAAAAGTATGTTTTCTTTTCAGAATGTCTACTATTTTTTGAATCAAAACCCTAATTGTTTGATTATAGTAATATCTCCTATTTTTCAAAGAAAACCCTAATCCTATGTGTCCATTTCAGAATGCCTACTATATCTGAATCAAAACCCTAATCCTATATTTTCTTTTTGGAATGTCTCATCTCTTTTAATCAAAACCCTAATCTAATGTTTTCTTTTCTGAATGTGCCCTATTTTTTAGTTTTGAATCAAAACCCTAATCCTTTGTTTTCTTTTCGGAATGTCTTCTATTTTTTATTCAAAACCCTAATTCTTTCTTTTTGTTTTGGAATGTCTATTACTTTTTTATCAAAACCCTAATCATATGTTTTCTTATAGTGATGTCTCCTATTTTTGAAAAAATAGGAGACATCACTATAAGAAAACATAGGATTTGAGTTTTGTTTGCAAAAGAAAAAAATAGGATTTAGTAATGGCTCATATTTTTCAATCAAAACCCTAATCTTATGTTTTCTTGTGAAATGTCCAATATTTTTTAATCAAAACCTAATCCTTTCTTTTTCAACTAGGGTGAAGTTCTCTTGAGTATGATTATACCAACACTAAAGCAACGGATCCCATCAGAGCTTCGAAGTTAAGCGAGCGTGGGTGACCTCGTCCGAAGTCCTCGTGTTGCACCCCTCCTCCTTTTATTTGTTTTATTGATTAAGATAATAATAATAATAATAATAATAATAATAATAATAATAATAATAATAATAATAATAATAATAATAATAATAATAATAATAACAACAACAATAAAGGAAAGGAAAACCTGTGTTTTTAACCAAAACCCCAATTCTATGTTTTTTTAGAGTAATGTTTTCTATCTTCTGTTTGGGGAATCTATGCTAATTTTTAATCAAAATGTAATCTTATGTTTTCTTCTCGTAATCCCTCCTATTTTTGAATGAAAATCCTAATCTTATGTTTTCTTTTCGGGATGCCTCGTATTTTTTAATCCAAACTCTAATCTTATGTTTTCTCTTGGGAATGTCTGCAACTTTCGAATCAAAACAATAATCACATGTTTTCTCTTCACAATGTCTCATATTTTTAAATCAAAACCCTAATCCATAGTATTTTTTATTACCTCCTATTTTTTAATCGAAACCTAATCTTATGTTTCCTTTTGAGAATATCTTCTATTTTTGAACTAAAACAATAATCCTATGTTTTATTATAGTAATGTCTCATATTTTTCAATCCAAAAGCTAATCCTATGTTTTCTTTTTAGAATGCCTCCAATTTCTGAATCAAAACCCTAATTTTATGTTATTTTACTGAATGTCTCTTATCTTTCAATCAAAATGTTAATTTTATGCTTTTCTTTTTTCGTAATGTCTACTATTTTTAAATCAAAACTCTAATCCTAAGTTTTCCTTTCGCAATGCCTCCTATTTTTGAATGAAAATCATAATCCTATGTTTCATTTTTAAAATATCTACAATTTTTGAATTAAAACCTTAATCCTATATTTTTTTAAGACTAATGTCTCCTATTTTTCATTCAAAACCTAATCCTATGTTTTCTTGTAGTAATGTCTCCTAGTTTTCAATCAATATCCTAATCCTATTTTTTCATATGGTAATGTCTCCTATTTTTCAATCAAAACCATAAGAAACCCTAATACTATGGTTTCTTTTCGGAATAGCTACTACATTTGAATCCAAACCCTAATCCTATGTTTTCTTTTCTTAATATCTCCTATGTATTAGTTTTGAATCAAAACACTAACCTATGTTTTTTTTTTTTTTGAAATAACTCTTATTTTTCGATCAAAACCATAATCCTACATTTTATATTCGGAATGACTCATATTTTTCAATAAAAACCTAATTCTATGTTTATCTTTTCATAATGTCTCCTATTTGTTAATAAAAACCTTAATCCTAAGTTATTTTTTGGAATGCTTCCTTTTTTTTAATCAAAACCCTAATCTTGTTTTCTTTTGTGAATGTTTGATGTTTTTGAATCAAAAGAATAATCCTATGTTTTCTTTTCGAAATATCTCATATTTTACAATAAAAAACTTAATCCTATGTTTTCTTATAGTAATGTGTCCTATTTTTCATTCGAAACACTAATCCTATGTTTTTTTTTCTTAATGTCTCCTATTTGCTATTTTTGAATCAAAATCCTAATCCTATGTTTTATTTTGGGAATGTCTCATATTTTTCAATAAAAACTTTAATACTTAGTTTTTTTTTTTTTCTGAATGGCTAGTATTTTTGAATCAAAACTCTAATCCTCTTGTTTCTTTCGGAAATATCCCTTATTTTTCAGTTTTTATTCAAAACACTAATCCTATATTTTCTTATAGTAATGTCTCGTTTTTTTAATCAAAACCCTAGCCTATGTTATCTTTTCGGAAGGTCTTCTATTTTTCATTAATAAATTTAATCCAATTTTTTTCAAGTTGGAATCGAAACCCTAATCCTATCTTTCGTTTTGGAAATCTCTAGTGATGTTTTCTTTTGATAATGCCTCATATTTTTGTATCAAAATCCGAATCTTATGTTTTCTTTTCATAATGTCTCCTATCTTTTAACCAAAACCTTAATCCAATGTTTTCTTTTTGAAATGTATCATATCTTTTAATGAAAACCCTAATCAAATGTTTTCATTTCATAATGTCTACTATTTTTGAATTAAAACATTAATCCTATGTTTTTTTATTGTAACGTCTCCTATTTTTCAATCAAAACCCTAATTCCTTATTTTTTTTTTCAGAATGGATCCTGTTTTTGAATCAAAAACCCAATCCTTTCTTTTCTTTTCGGTATGTCTGCTATTTTTGAATCAAAACTCTAATCATATGTTTTCTTTTGCAAATGTCCCCTATTTTTTAGTTTTTAATTGAAACCCTAATCCTATGTTTTCTTTCCGGAATGTCCATATTGTTTAAGCTAAACCCTAATCCTATGTTTTCTTTACAATGTCTCCTATTTTTTGACCAAAACTGTAATCCTATGTTTTCCTTTCCTAATGTCACCTCAATTTTGGTTTTCAATCAAAAACCTAATCATATTATCTCTTCTTGGAATGTCTACTAATTCTTAATCAAAGACCTAATCCTATGTTTTATTTTCGCAATGTCTCCTATTTTTTGGTTTTGAATAAAAATGCTAATCCTCTGTTTTCTTTCCAGAATATTTAATTTTTTTTGGTTTTAATCAAAACTCTAATCCTATGTTTTCTTTTTAGAATGTTTGTTTTTTTGTAATCAAAACCTTAATTTTATGTTTTCTCTTCGTAATGTCTCCTACTTTTCGGTTTTGAATCAAAAACCAATCCTGCTTGCTACTTTCGTAATGTCCTCTTTTTATTATTTTTCAATCCAAACCCTAATTCTATGTTTCTTTTCAGAATGTCTCCTATTTGTTAATCAAAACCCTAATCGAATGTTTTCGATGCGTAATGTCTCATAATTTTTAATCAAAGATCTAATCCTATGTTTTCGTTTCCGAATATCTCCTATTTTGGATATTTGAATCGAAACTCTTATCATTTGTTTTCTTTTCGGAATTTCTCATATTTTTCAGTCAAAATTCTAATCCTATGTTTTTTTGTAATGTCAAATTTTTTTTAATCAAAACTCTAATCTTATGTTTTGATTGAGAAATGGGATTAGTATTGTCAGCTAATTTTTAATCAAAATCCTAACCCTATGTTTTCATTTTGTGATGTTTCCTGTATTTCAATCAAAATCCGACTCATATATCTATTTTTTTTTTTATCAAAACTCTAATATTATATTTTCTTTTTTGAAATGCCTCCTATTTTTGAATCAAAATCCCAATCCTATGTTTTTTTTTAAATGTCTCATATTTTCAATGAAAACATTAATCCTAAGTTTTTCTTGAATGCCTCCTATTTTTTAATCAAAACCCTAATCTTATGTTTTCTTTTCGGAATGCCTAAATGTCTCCTATCTTTCAATTATAACCCGAATCCTATGTTTTCTTTTCTTAATGGCTATTATTTTTAAATCAAAACCATAATCCTATGTTTTCTTTAGGGAATGTCTACTATTTTTGAATCAAAACCCTAATCCTATGATTTCTTTCCTAAATGTCTTATATTTTTTATTTTTTCGTCAAAACCTTGATCTTATGTTTTCTTTTCGGATGTCTTCTATTTTTCAAACAAAACATAAATTGTATGATTTCTTTTCTTAATGTCTCCTATTCATCAGTTTTGAATAAAAAATCTAATCTTGTGTTTTCTTTTCGGATTGTTTGCTATTTTTGAATCAAAACCCTAATCCAATATTTTCTTTTGGGGATGTCTAGTATTTCTGAATCAAAACAATCATCATTTTTTTTTTTTTGTAACATCTCATATAGTTCAATCAAAACCCTAATCTTAAATTTTTTTTGGAATGCCTTTTATTTTTACCATAATCTTATGTTTTCTTTCTCAATATCTGTTATTTTTGAATCAAAATAATAATCCAATTTTTTCTTTTTAAAATGTATGATATTTTTCAATCTAAAACCTAATCCTATGTTTTTGTTTCAAAATGTCTCCAATTATGCAAACAAAAAATGAATCTTATGTTTTCTTTTCTTAATGGCTCCTATTTTCAATCAAAACTCTAATCCTATGTTTTTCTTTTCGGAGTGCATACTATATTTGAATAAAAAACCTAATATTATGTTTTCTTTTCATAATGCCTCCTATTTTTGATAAAAATCCTAATCCTATGATTTCATTTCTGAATGCCTCCCATTTTTAAATCAAAAACTTAATCGTAGGTTTTCTTTTTTGAATGTCTTCTTTTTTTGAATGTCTAATAAATTTGAATCAAAACTCTAATCCTATGTTTTCTTTTCAGAATGCTAACTATATTTGAATCAAAACTCTATTCTTATATTTTCTTTTTGTAATGTCCCCTATCTTTCAATCAAACCCTTTAAACCATGTTTTTTTTCATAATGCCTCCGATTTTTTAATCGAAACACTAATCTTCTGTTTTCTTTCTTGAATGTGACCCATCTTTTAGTTGTTCATCAAAACCCTAATACTTTGTTTTCTTTTCAAAAGTCTTATTTTTTTAATCAAAACCCTAATCCTATTAAAAGAAAAATCAACTCAATTGAATAACAAATTACCATGTTATGGCTGATTTAGCATAGCTTCATCTATAATCTCATGTGTAGCTACAACAATCAGACTATGATATTAATAATATTGCTAACCTATTATACATTTAGAATTTCAAAATTTATCCTCCATTTTTATGTAGCTTAAAAAATAAGACCAGTGACACAAATCAGATTCCTAGCCTATTATTCAATTTGAATTTGAAAATTTATCCAAAAATGAAAAATCAATGTTGAAGTTAGCTTTCAATAAAAAGAAAAATTAATTCAATCAAATAATAAATTAGAAAGTTATCAATGGGTTAGTGTAGCTGCGTCTAAGAACTCTTCTGTAGCTACAATAATCATACCTATAACACCAATCAGATCACTCGCTTATCATCAATTTAGAATTTCAAAATTTGTTCTCCATAACAAAATAGATGTTGAACTTAGCTTTCAAATAAAATAAAAATCAACTCAATTGAACAATAAATTAGAAAGTTATGACAATTTAGCATATTTGATCTATAAACAAATATTTAGCTATAACAATCTGATATGTGACAAAAATTAGATTGCTAACCTATCATCCATTTTGAATTCAAAAATTTATCCACCATCAAAAAAATATAGACATTGAAATTATTTTTTAAATAAAATAAAAATCAACTTAATTGGTCAATAAATTTGAAAGTTATGGCTATTTAACGTAGTTGCATCTATAAATTCATGTGTAGCCATAGGAAGCAGAAATGTGATAGAAATCAAATTGCTTAAAAAGGATAGGTGGTTAACTTCACTTTCAAATAAAACAAAAATCAACTAAATTGGGCAATAAATTATAAAATTATGATTGATTCAGCGTATCTGCATCAGTAAACTCATGCGTATCCACAACAATAAGACATGTGAAACAAATCAGATTGCTAACATGTCATTCATTTTGAATTTCAAGATTTACCCGCCATAAAAAAGATGTATGTTGAACTTAATTTTCAAATTAAATAAAGATTAAGTCTATCGGGCAATAAATTAAAAAGTTATGACTGATTCAGCATATCTATATCTATAAACTCATGTGCAACTACAACAATAAGACCTGTGACACAAATCAAATTCCTAGCCTAACATTCATTTTGAATTTAAAAATTTGTTATCCATAAAAAGGATAGATGTTGAACATAGTTTTCAAATAAAATAAAAATCAACTCAATTAGATAATAAATTAGTAAGTTATAACTGACTTAGCGTAGCTAGATCTATAAACTCATGTGTAGCTATAACAATAAGACCTATGACAATAATCAAATTGCTAACCTGTCATTCATTTGGAATTTAAAAATTTATCCTCCTATGTCAGTAGTGCATTATAAAGTCCCAGGTGAATGGAAAAATCTGTGAGGCTCATTCGGTACATCGTACCGTATAGTTGGATCTGTATATAGTCCGCCCGATGGAAGGTGATGTTGTCGCAGGGATAGCTCGAACGTGGCTAACACCTCATGCACCAACTGTTCGTAGGTGTTATCAATGATCGTGAATAGCAGTCGCCATGCCCCTACGCTAAATAGCTGCTGGATCTCTACCTCAAGACCCACCTCGTGAAGGACATCCCAATCAATCTCCCTTGATTCCTCGGCAACAACGCCAAAAACTTGATGTGTTCTCTTCAAGTGTACGGGTCGCACACAAGTAATAAAGTGGTACCTCCAAAAGGGTAGGGTTGTCGAACCACATGAACTGGACTTAAAGTACTAATCTCTCTTCTGATCTCTAGTTAAACTTGAATTATGATTGGATTAAATAATGAAGTTAAAATAAGAAAAGTGAGAAAGGGTGAAGATATCAGTGAGATCAGGATCGAGTGTTTCAACAACAAGAGAGCAATGCCCCGAGATGATTCGAATGAGCTATTGTATGCTGACTTACCCATAATGCCAACCAGGTAGATTCTATGGTTTGAGTGTGTGCTCGAGAGCAATGTTGCAGCTATGGTTCTCAAAAACACCAAGTTTTACTAGGTAACTGTGAGTTTCATACACAACAAGTTTTGCAATCACACAAGGCAACTACAACTATAGCAATCCACGCAACAAGTTTTACCCAAGCAACTGTGCAAATAAAACTCATCAAGTTATGCAAACAAATGGTTAAACACAAGAACCAAAAGAACTCCGTACCTCATCAAATGCAAGTGTTCAAAGCATGCAAAGCATCATAGTTTACATCCCGAGGCACCGTGGATAATTAGCCCCTCATGGATGGGTACAACCTGGAAGAAACAATGAAAGATGTAAAGAAAGAAGACATGACTCCTTTCTCTACTCAAGATACTCTTCCTAGTTGAGCTTCGTATGCTAGCCCCACATTCCTTGTGCCTCCGACACATCCTTGACCTCCTTAGATGGTGTGGTGAAGCCTGATCTTCACTCTCACCATTGTCCTCCTGGTAGAGAGTGGAATCCTTGAACAAATATGAGAAAGAAACCCTAGAAGCTGGAGTTAAAAAGGAAAGTTTCACACTCGACACGGTCTGAGCACGGTCATGTTTAGGTTATGTTACTTTTCGAGATTTCTTGAGTTAAACGCCTGGGAGAATCAGGAAAGAAGCATAGCCGTGCTACTCCTAGCTATTCTTGCACATGATCGTGTTTCTCCTGATGAAAAGAAATGTCTCCAGCTGAGAAATAAAGTGGGACAGAGCACGATCGTGTTTTGCTCGTGTTCAGCTTGCTCACTTTCCGTATTCTTTATACTTTGTTGTTTCACCCTCGATTTCACTCTGAAATACTTTGAGCCCCTAAATTGCTGCACACGGAACAACTATACCTGGAATAGCACTGAATATGCAGAAAAGATGCTAGAGAATGAATAAAAGAATGGATTAAGGGCATATAAATACGATATGAAATGCACTCATCAAGCTACAAAAATCAGAAATGTAATAGAAATAAGATTGTTGGAGTGTCATCCATTTTGAACTTAAAAATTTATCCTCCATAGACTGAATTAGCATGGTTGCATCCATAAACTCATGTGTTGCTACAATAAAAAAAAATGTGATAGAAATCCGATTGCTAACCTATCTTCCATTTTGAATTTTAAAATTTATTATTCACCAAAAAAAATAAATTGTTAACATAGTTTTTATATAAAATAAAAACTAACTCAATTGAGCTATAAACTTGAAAGTAATGGCTGATTCAACATATCTGCATCTATAAACTCATGTGTAGTTAAAGCAATAAGGACTGCGACAAAAATTTTATTGTTTACTTGTTATTCATTTTGAATTTCAAAATTTGTCCTGCATCGAAAAGATAGATGGTTAACATACTTTTTAAATAAAATAAAAATAAACTAAATTGGACAATAAATTAGAAAGTTATGACTGATTCAGTGTAAAGCATCTATATATTCATGTGTAGTTACAATAAGCTGACCGGTGACAAATCAGATTGTTAATCTATCAATCATTTAGAATTTCAAAATTTTTACTTCATTAAAAAGATAAATATTGAACTTAGCTTTCATAAAAAATAAAAGTTAACTCAATTAAACTATAAATTAGAAAGTTATGACTGATTCTTTGTATTTGTATCTATAAACTCATGTGTAGCTATGACAATCAGAAATGTGACAGAAATCATAATGTCACGTTGTCATTCATTTTGAATTTGAAAATTTGTCCTCGATAAAAAAAGTTATATGGTTAACTTAGCTTTGAAGTAAAACAAAAATCAACTCAATTGGACAATAAATTAGTAAGTTATAATAGATTCAGCATTGTTGCATCTATAAACTCATGAGTAGCTACAATAATCAGATTGGTGACAAAAATCAGATTGCTAACTTAGCATTCATATTGAATTTCAAAACTTTTCCTTTATCCAAATGACAGATGCAAAACTTTGGTTTCAAATAAAATTAAAATCAACACAATCGGATAATAAATTAGAAAGTTAAGAATGATTTAGCATAGTTGCATCAATAAACACATGTGTAGCTATAATAATTAGACTTGTGACACATATAAGATTGCGAACTTGTCAGTCATTTTGGATTTAAAAAATTATCCTCGATAAAAAAGATGGATGGTGAACTTAGCTTTCAAATAAAATAAAATCAACCCAATTGAACAATAAATAAGAAAATTATGATTCATTTAACGTAGATGAATCTATAAAGACATATGTTACTACAACAATCGGACTTCTGCAATAATAAGATACCTAAATTATTATTCATTTTGAATTTAATAACTCATATTACATAAGAAAGATAGATGTTGAACTTGGGTTTGAAATAAAATTAAAATCAACTCAATTAGATAGTAAATTATAAAGTCATAACCAATTTAGCGTAGTTGCATCTATAAACACATGTGTAGCTACAAAAATAAGAATTGTAACAGAAATTAGATTGCTAACCTATCAATCATTTTTAATTTCAAAATTTATCCTGCATAGAAATGATAGATGATGAACTTAGCTTTCTAATAAAATAAAAAAACAACTCACTTAGAAAATAAATAAAAATGTTAGAACAGATTTTGCGTAGCTGCATCAATAAACTCATGTGTAGCTACAACAATCAGACCTAAGAAAAAAATTATATTACAAATTTGTCATTTATTTTGAATTTCAAAATTTGTCCTTCATCGAAAAGATAGATTTTGAAGTTAGCTTTCAAATAAAATTAAAGTCAACTCAATTGGATAATAAATTATGAAGTTATGATGATTTAGGCTAGCAACATCTATAAACTCATGTATAGCTACAACAATCAAACCTGTAACACAAATAAGATTGCTAACCTTTTATTCATTTAAAATTTCAAAATGATAATGTATCAAAATGGTAGATACAGAACTTAGGTTATAAATAAATAAAAGTCAACTCAATTGGACAATAAAGTAGAATGTTATTACATATTTAGTATTGCTATAAATATAAACTCATGTGTAGCTACAATATTGAGAACTTTGACACAAATCAGATTGCTAACCTATCATTCAATTTGAATTTCAAAACCTTTAATACAGTGAAAAGATAGATGCTGAAATTCACTTTGAAATTAAATAAAAATCAACTCAATTGGACAATAAATTAGAATGTTATGACTGATTTAGCGTAATTACATTTATAAACTCATGCGTAGCTACAACAATCAGACCCGTGAAACAAATCAGATTACTAACCTATCATTAATTTGAAATACAAAATTTGTTCTACATTAAAAAGAGATAGATAATGAAATTAGGTTTCAAATAAAATTAAAATAAGCTCAATTAGATAATAAATTAGAAATTTTGAGTGATTTACCATAGCTGTATCTATAAATTCACGTGTAGATACACCAATCAGACTTGTTTCAAAATTTATTCTTCATAAAAAAGATAGATGTTGAACTTAACTTTAAAATAAATTAAAAATCAACTCAAATTTGACAATAAATTAAAGAATAATGACTGATTTAGCCTACCTGCATTTATAAACTCATGTGTAGTTACAAGAATTAGACCTGTGAAACAAATCAGACTACTGATATGTCATTCATTTTGAATTTTAAAATTTATAATGCATCAAAAAGATAATGCTAAACTTAACTTTAAAAAAAAAAATAAAAAATCAACTCAATTGGATAATAAATTTGAAAGTTATGACTAATTTAGTGTAGCTATATCTGTAAACTCATGTGTAGCTATAACTATAAGACTTGTAATAAAAATCAGCTTGCCAACCTATCATTTATTTTTAATTTCAAAATTTGCCTTGAACCGAAAAGATAGATGTTAAACTTAGCTTTTAAATAAAATAACTTAGAAAGTTATGACTGATTTAGAATAGTTGCATCTATAAACTAATGTGTGCATACAACAATAAGACCTGTGACACAAATAAGATTACTAACCTTCCATTCATTGTGAATTTCAAAATTTGTCCTCCATAAAAAAGTTAGATGCTAAACTTAGGTTTTAAATAAAATCAAAATAAACTCAATTGGATAATAAATTAAAAAATAATGACTGATTTAGTATAACTGTGTTTATCAACTCATGTATAGCTACAACAATCAGATCTCTGACACAATCCAGATTTCTAACTTGTCATTTATTTTGAATTTCAAAATTTTTTTTGAATAAAAAAATAGATGCTAAATTTAGCTATGAAATAAATAAAAATAAACTTAATTTAATAATAAATTAGAAAGTTATGAGTGATTTAGCGTAGCTGCATCTATAAACTCATGTATATTTATAATAGTCAGACTTGTGGAAAAATCCGATTGTTAACTTGTTATTCATTTTGAATTTAAAAATTTATCCTGCATCAAAAAGATGTATGCAGAACTTAGCTTTCAAATAAAATAAAAATAAAGTAAATAGGACAAATAATTAGAAAGTTATGACTTATTTAGTGAAGCTACATCTATAAACTCATGTGTATTTACAACAATCATAACTATGAAAAAAATTAGATTGCTTAGATTGCTAACCTATCATCATTTGAATTTCAAAATTTGTCTTTCATTAAAAAGATATATTCTAAACTTATGCTTCAAATAAAATAAAAATCAAATCAATTTTATAATAAATTGGAATGTTATGACTGATTTAGCATAGTTGCATCTATAAACTTATATGTAGCTACAACAATCAAACCTGTGACACAAATCAAATTGCTAAAATGACATTCATTATGAATTATGAAATTTGTCCTCCATCAGAAATGTATATGCTAAACTTAGCATTCAAATAAAATAAAAATTAACTCAATTAGAAAATAAATTAGAAAGTTATGATTGATTTAGCATAGCTACATCTATAAACTCAAGTGTAGATTCAATAATCAGAACTTTGACACAAACTAGATTGCTATTCTTTCATTTATTTTGAATTTCAAAATTTGTCTTTATAAAAAACATATATGCTAAACTTAGCTTTCAAATAAAATAAAAATCAACTCAATTGGAAAATAAATTAGAAAATTATGACAGATTTAGCGTAGCTACATCTATAAACTCATGTGTTGCTCCAACAATATGATCTGTGACAAAAACCTGATTTCTAAAATGTCATTCATTATAAATTTCAAAATTTGTCAACCATAAAAAAAGATAAATGCTAAACTTAGCTTTCAAAAAAAAATGAAAATCAACTCAATTACAAATAAAAATATAAAGTTATGGTTGATTTAGCGTAACTGCATCTATAAACTCAAGTGTATATACAATAATCAGATCTCTAACAAAAATTAGATTGCTAACATGTCATTCATTTTGAATTGTAAAATTTATCCTTTATCAAAACAATATATGTTGAACTTAGTATTCAAATAAAATAAAAATCAATTCAATTGGACAATAAATGATAAAGTTATAACTGATTTAGCATACCTGCATCTATAAACTCATGTGTAGCTACAATAATCAGGCATGTGACAAAAATCAGATTATTTTTAATTTCAAAATTATTCTTGTATCTAAAAGATATATGCTGAACTCACCTTTTCAATAAAATAAAAATCATGTCTATTGGGTATAAATTAGAAAGTTATGACTGATTTAGAGTACCCGCATCTATAAACTCATTTGTATCTAATGCAATTAGACCTGAGACAAAAATTAGATTTCTAACCTATTTTTCATTTTGAATTTGAAAATTCATCCTACATCAAAAACATAGATGCTAAACATAGCTTTTAAATAAAATAGATATCAACTTAACTAGATAATAAGTTATTAAGTTCTCTCTATTTTAGCATAGTTGCATCTAAAAAACTCATGTGTAGCTAATAGTATCAGACCTGTGTCACAAATAAGATTTCTAAAGTATCATTCATTTAAAATTTCAAAATTTGTCATAAATCAATAAGATATATCATAAACTTAACATTCAAACAAAATAAAAATTAATTCAATTGGGCAATAAATTAGAATGGTATGACTAATTTAGCATAGCTGCATCTGCAAACTCAAGTGTAGTTACAGCAGTCAAACTTCTGACACAAATAAGATTACTAAAATGTTATTCATTATGAATTTCAAAATTTATCTTCCCTAAAAAAGATAGATGCTGAACTTAGCTTTTAAATAAAATAATAATCAACTCAATTAGAAGATAAATTAGAAAGTTATGAATAATTTAGCTAAGCAAAATCTATTAACTCATGTGTAGATACGACACTCAGACCTATGACAAAAATCATATTACTAACCTGTTATTCATTTTGAATTCCAGAATTTGTTCTCCATCAAAAAGATATATGCTAAACTTATCTTTCATATAAAATAAAATCTGACATAATTCGATTATAAATTAGCAAGTTATGACTGATTTAGTATAGTTGCATCTATAAACTCATGTGTAGCTACAACAATCAGACATGTGATACAAATAAGATTGCTAACCTATGATTCATTTTGAATTTCAAAATTCGTCCTCCATCAAAATGGTAGATACTAAACTTATTTTTCAAATAAAAGAAAATCAACTGAAATGGATAGTAAATGAGAAAGTTATGACTGATTTAGCGTAGCTACATCTATAAACTCTTCTGTACCAACAACAATTAGAGCTGTGACAAATCAAATTGTGAACCTTTTATGCATTCAAAATTTCAAAATTTGTCCTGCATCAAAAAGATAGATGCTGAACTTAACTTTTAAATAAAATAAAAATGAAATCAATTAGACAATAAATTAGAAAGTTATGACTGATTTAGTATAGCTATATCTATAAACTTATATGTAGCTTCAACAATCAAATCTGTCAGAAAAATCATATTGCAAACTTGTAATTTATTTTGAATTTCAAAATTTATCCTAAATAAAAAGGTAGATGCTAAATTTAGCTTTTAAATAAAATAAAAATAAACTCAATTGAACAATAAATTAGAAAGTTATGACTGATTTAACTAAGGTTGCATCTATAAACTCATGTGTAACTATAACAATTAGACATATGACACACATCAGATGGCAAATTTGAATCTATCCTATATTGAAAAGATAGATGTTGGACTTGGATTTCAAATAAAATAAAAATCAAGTCAATTGAACAATAAATTAGAATTTCATGACTGGCTTAGTGTAGCTACATCTATAAACTCATTTGTAACTACAACATTTAGAGCTATGCCAGTAATCATATTTTAACCAGTCATTCATTTTGAATTTCAAAATTTATTCTACATTGAAAAGATTGATGCTGAACTTAGCTGCCAAAAAAAAAATTAACTCAATTTTAGAATAAATTAGAAAGTTATGATTGATTTAGCGTAGCTACATCAATAAACACATGTGTAGCTATAACAATTAGACATGTGACACAAATCAAATTGCTATCCTATCATTCATTTTGAATTTCAATATTTTTCTATAATTGAAATGATAAATAGTGAACATAGCTTTTAAATAAAGTAAAAATAAACTCAATTGGAGCATAAATTACAAAATTTTGACTGATTTAGCGTAACTGCATCTATAAACTTGTGTGTAGCTACAACAATCTGACCTGTGACGAAAATTAGATTCTCAACCTGTCATTCAATTTGAATTTTAAATCTTGTTATGCATAAAAAATAAAAATTAACTCAAGTGGACAATAAATAAGAAAATTATGATTGATTTAGCCTAGCTTCCTTTATAAACTCATGTGTGGTGACAACATTCAGATTTGTGACACATTTTAGATTGCTAATCTATCATTCATATTTAATTTCAAAATTTGTCCTGCATCAAAAAGATAGTTGCTAAACTTAGCTTTGGATAATAAATTTGATAGTTTTAACCGATTTGGCGCAACTGCATCTACAAACTTATGTCTAGCTACAATAATCAGACTTGTAACCAAAAATCGGATTGCTAACCTACATTCTTTTTGAATTCCAAAATTTCTTCTCTATAAGAAAAAATAGATGTCAAACTTAGCTTTAAAATAAAATAAAAATCTACTCAATTGGACAATAAATGATAAAGTTATGGCTGATTTAGCATTGTTGAATCCATAAATGCATGTGAGCTATAACAATTAGACTTGTGAGAAAATGAGATTGCTAACCTTTTAATTTTTGAATTTCCAAATTTGTCTTGTATAAAAAATATAGATGCTGAACTTAGATTTTAAATAAAATAACAATCAAATCAATTGGATGATAAATTAGAAAGTTATGACTGATTTAGCGTAGTTGCTTCTATAACCTCATGTATAGCTACAACAGTCATAGCTATGACACAAGTCAGATTGCTAACCTATCATTCATTTTAAATTTCAAAATTTATCCTCCAACAAAATGGTAGATGCTGAACTTAGCCTTCAATAAAATTAAAAATAAACTCAATTATAAAATAAATGAGAAAGTTAGGACAAATTTCTCGTAGCTGCATCTACAAACTCGTCTAGAGGAACAACAATCATACCTGTGAACAAAATTAGATTGTTAACTTGTCATTCATTTTGAATATTAAAATATGTCCTGCATGAAAAATATAGATGTTGAACCTAGCTTTTCAATAAAATAAAAACCAAGTCAATTGGATAATAAATTCAAAAGTTATAATTGATTTAACATAGCTCAATCTGTAAGCTCATTTGTAGGTACAACAATCAGAACTATGACATTAATAAGATGTTTTACCGATCATTCATTTTGAATTTCAATATTTATCCTGTATCAAAAAGATAGATGATGAACTTAGGTTTTGATTAAAATAAAAAACAACTCAATTTTATAATAAACAATAAAGTTATGACTGATTTAGTGTAGCTTTATCTATAAACTCATGTGTAGCTACTACATTAAGACCTTTAACACAAATCATATTTCTAACCTATCATTCATTTTGAATTTTCAAATTTACCCTACATTAAAGAGATAGATGCTAAACTTTACTTTAAAATAAAATAAAAATCAACTAAATTGGGTAATAAATTAGAAAGTTACGACTGATTTAGCATAGCTTCGTCTATAAACTTATGTGTAGTTATAACAAGCAGACCTATGATAAAAATCAGATTGCTAACCTATTATTCTTTTTGAATTTCAAAATTTTTCTTCTATAAAAAATGATAGATGCTGAAATTAGCTTTCAAATAAAAAATATCAACTTAATTGGACAATAACTTTTAGAAAGTTATGACAGATTTAATGTTGCTGCACCTATAAACTCATGTGTAGCTACAACAATTATAAGTAGGACACAAATCAAATTTCTAACTTGTTATTTATTTTGAATTTAAAAATTTTACTTCATAAAAGTAATAGATGCTGAACCTAACTTTCAAATAAAATTAAAAGGAACACAATTAGAAAATAAATGAGGAAGTTATAACAGATTTAGCGTTGCTACATCCATAAACTAATGTGTTGCTACAATGATCGGACCTATGACAAAAATTAGATTGTTAATAAGTCATTCATTTTGAATTTCAAAATTTATCCTGCATTTAAAAGATATGTGCTATAGCTTTTAATGCAAGTGGACAAAAAACTAGAAAGTTATGATAGATTTAACATAGCTGCATCAACAAACTTATGTGTAGCTACAATAACCAAATCTGTGACAAAAATGAGATTTATAATTTGTCATTCATTTTGAATTCAAAACTTTGTCTGGAATTAATAAGTAGATGCTTAACTTTTCTTTTAAAGAAAATAAAAATCAACTCAATTGGATAATAAATTGAAAACTTATGACTGATTTTACGTATTTGCATCTATTAACTCATATGTATCTACAACAATTAGACTTGTGACATAAATCAGATTGCTAACCTGTCATATATTTTGAATTTCAAAATTTTTCGTGCATAAAAAAGATTGATACTGAACCTAGAATTCAAATAAAATAAAAGTCAACTCAATTGGACTATAAATTAGATAGTCATGACTGATTTAGCTTAGCTATATCTATTAACTCATGTGTAGCTGCAACAATCATATATGTGACACAAATCACATTGCTAACCTGTTATTCATTTTGAATTTTAAAATTTTCCCTTCATAAAAAATATAGTTGCTAAACATATCTTTCAAATAAAATAAAAATCTAGCCAATAAGTCAATAAATTAGAAAGTTATAAATGATTTAGCGCAGTTGCAACAATAAACTCATGTGTACAACAATCAAGCCTGCGATACAAATGAGATTTTCAACCTATTATTCACTTTTAATTTCAAAATTTTCCCTACATAGAAAAGATATATGCTGAACTTAAATTTCTAATCAAATAAAAATCAACTCAATTGGACAAGATATTAGAAAGTTATGACTAATTGAGCCCGGTTTTGATTGAAAGATAGGATCAGTAATGTTTCTTTTAGAAATATCTCCTTTTTCCCAAAATATGAGATATTTAGAAAAGAAAACATAGGATTGCAGTTTTTATTAAAAACTAAAAAATAAGGGACATTAGCAAAAGGGAACAGAGAATTATTGTTTTGATTAAAATGAATGAGGCATTCTGAGAAGAAAAACAGAAGATTAGGATTTTGATTAAAAAATATAGAAGAGCACACATTCCGAAAAGAAAACATAGGATTAGTGTTTTGTTTGAAATATAATAGGCATTCTGAAGAGAAAAATATAGGATTAAGGGGTTGGTTGAAAAATATGAGGCATTCCAAAAATAAAATATTGGATTAGGGTTTTGAATAAAAAATAGTAGACATTACGAAAAAAAACCATAGGATTAGCGCTTTGATTGAAAAAATAGGAGATACTACTATCTGCAAATAAAAGATTATTGTTTTGATTAAAACCGAAAAAATAAGATACATTTCAAAAAGAAAACATGGGATAATAATTTCGATTCAAAAATAGCAGACATTACTGGAATAAAACATAGGATTAGGGTTTTGTTTCCAAAATAGTAAACAATCAAAAAAGAAAAGAAAGGATTAGGTTTTTGATTCAAAATTAGTTGTCATTTTGAAACGATAAAAAAGGTTAGGGTTTTGATTCAAAACTGATGAATAGGAGACATTTTGAAAGAGAAACATAGGATTAGGTTTTGATTAAAAAATATGAGACATTACTAAACGAAAACATAGGATTAGTGTTTTGATTAGAAAATAGTAGAAATTTCGAAATGAAAACATTGGATTAGGGTTTTGATTGAAAAATATGAGATATTTAAAAAATAAAACATAGGATTAGGGTTTGATTGCAAAATAGGAGACATTACTATAAGAAAACATTGGATTAAGGTTTCGATTGAAAAATAGTAGCCATTCCATGAAGAAAACATAGGATTAGGTTTTCGATTGGAAAATATGACACATTCTTAAAAGAAAAACATAGGATTAGGAGTTTGATTAAAAAGCAAAAAAAATCGGGGACCTAATGAAACCATAGGTTTCATGTTTTGATTGAAAGATAAGATTTGTAATGTTTTCTTTTGGCAATGTCTCCATTTCTTGGAAAATATGACATATATTGAAAAGAAAACAAAGCGTCAGTGTTTTGATTCAAAAATATGCCCAGCAAAAGCAATGAATTTGGGTTTTTATTCAAAACTTATAAATAGGACACATTCAAGAAAAGAAAAACATACGATTAGGATATTGATTGAAAGATAGGAGACATTACAAAAATAAAACATAGGATTAGGGTTTTGATTCAAATATAGCAGGTATTTTAAAAAGAAAATATAGGATTAGGATTTTGATTGAAAAATGGGTGACATTACTATAAGAAAACATAGGATTATGATTTTGATTCAAATATAGTAGAGAAAAATATGAGACATTTCTAAAAGAAAACATAGGATTAGTGCTTTGATTGAAAGATAGGAGACATTACTATAAGAAAAGCATATGATTAGGTTTTGTTTAAAAAATAATAGACATTAAGGAAAAAAAAAACTAAGATTCTGGTTTTGCTTGAAAGATAGGAGACATTCTGATAATAAAAAATAGGATTAGGATTTATATTAAAAAATTAGAGCCATTATGAAAATAAAATATAAGATTATGGTTTTAATTACAAATAAAATATAAGATTAGGGTTTTCGTTAAAAATAAAAAAATAGGGGATATTTCAGAGAGAAAACATAGGATTAGGGTTTTGATTCGAAAACCTAATCTTATATTTTTTTTTGTAAATGTCTGTTATTTTTTAATGAAAACAATAATCATATGTTTTCTTTTTGCAATGTCTCATATTTTTCAATCAAAATCCTTACCTATGTTTTCTTTTCGAAATGTCTTGTATTTTTCAATCAAAACCCTAATTCTTCCTTTTTTTCAGAATGTCTCATTTTTTTAATCAAAAACTTAATCCTTTCTTTTGTTTTGGGAATCTCTGCTAATTTTTCTTATCAAAACACTAATATTTTGTTTTCTTTTTCGTAATGTATGCTATTTTTAATAAAACAAAAATCTTAATCCTATGCTTTCTTTTTGGAATACCTCCTATTTTTGAATCAAAACAATAATTTTATGTTTTTTTTCGAAATGTCTACTATTTTTGAATCAAAACAATAGTTGTATTTTTTTTTTTTTTTGTAATGTCTCATTGTTTTATAATCAAAATGCCTAATCCTAAGTTTTTCTTCTAATGCCTCCTATTTTCCAATCAAAACCCTAATCCTATGTTTTTTTTTTAAGTGACTCCTATTTTTGAATCAAAATCCTATTTCTATGTTTTCTTTGTGGAATGTCTGCTATTTTTGAATCAAAATTTTATTTCTATGTTTTCTTTAGGTAATGCCTGCTATTTTTGAATGAAAACTGTAAACCTATGTTTTGTTTTGGAAATGCGCCCAATTTTTCTATTTTAATAGAATACTTAATCTTAAATTTTCTTAAAGTAATGTCTTTTATTTTTAATCAAAAGCTTAATATGATGTTTTCATTTTAGAATGTCTCATATTTTTCAATCAAAACCCTAATCGTACTTTTTCTTTTCTGAATGTATCTTATTTTTAAATTAAAGCCGAAATCCTATGTTTTTTTTATAATGTCTCATATATTTCAATCAAAACACCAATCCTATGTTTTCTTTCCGGAATGTCTACTTTTTTTTAATATAAAAACCTAACCCTAAGTTTTGTTATAATAATGTCTCCTTTTTTTTTCATTCAAAGCCCTAATCGTATTTTTTATTATAATAACGTCTCTTATTTTTGAATCAAAAACATTATCTTAGGTTTTCGCATAAGATTGCCTTCAATTTTAAAATAAAAAATCAAATCCTTTTTTTTTCTTTTCGGAATGTCCGCTATAATTTTAAATCGAAACTCTAATCCTATGTTTTATTTTCGGAATGTTTTATTTTAATCTTTTCTTTTTTTAGAATGTCTCATTTTTTTTAATCAAAACCAAAATCCTATCTTTTGTTTTGGGAATCTTTGCCTATGTTTTCTTCTTGTAATGCATCTTATATTTGAATAAAAACTCTTAATTTTATGTTTTCCTTTCGGAACGACTCCTATTTTTGAATCAAAACCCCAATCTTATGTTATTTTTTTTAATGTCTGCTATTTTTTAATCAAGACAATAATTGCATGTTTTCTTTTCGTAATGTCTCATGTTTTTAATCAAAACTCTAATCTTAAGTTTTTTATTGGAATGCCTCCTATTTTTCAATCAAAACCCTAATCTTATATTTTTCTTTTGGGAATGTCTGCTATTTTCAATCAAAACAATAATCATATGTTTTCTTTTCATAATGTCTCATATCTTTCAATCAAAACTCTAATTCTATGTTTTCTTTTAAGAATGGCTCATATTTTTTAATCAAAACCCTAATCCTATATTTCCTTACTGTAATGTGTACTATTTTTGAATCAAAATGATTAACCTATGTTTTCTTTTATAAATGTCCACAATTTTTTGGTTTTTAATCAAAACACTAATTCTGTTTTCTTATAGTAATAACTCATATTTTTCAATCAAAACCATAGTCGTATGTTTTCCATTCAAAATGTCTCCTATTTTTTAAAACAAATCCTAATCCTATGTCTTCTTTTATAAATGCCTACAATTTTTTGGTTTTTAATCAAAACACTAATCCTATTTTCTTATAGTAATGACTCATAGTTTTCAATCAAAACCCTAGTTGTATGTTTTCCTTTCACAATATCTCCTATTTTTGTATTAAAACCTTAATCCCTAGTTTTCTTTTCGAATATCTCCTATTGTCATTCAAAACCCTAATCCTATGTTTTTTTTATAGTAATGTCACCTATTTTCCAATCAAGATCCGAATCCTTTGTTTTCTTATCAGAATGTTTTCTATTTTTCAATCCAAAATTTAATCCTATATTTTTTTTTTTTTTGCAATTCCTACTATTTTTAATCAAAACCTTAATCCTATGTTTTTTTTTTCTGAATGTGTCATATTTTTAAGTTTTGAATCAAAACCCTAATCCTTTGCTTTCTTTTCGAAATGTCTCATTTTTTTAATTAAACCCTAATCCTGTTTTTGTATTGGGAATCTTTGGCTATGTTTTCTCTTCGTAATGCTACCTATTTTTAAATAAAAATCCTAATCGTATGTTTTCTTTTCAGAATTCCTCCTTTTTTTGAATAAAAAGCCTAATCTTATATCTTATTTTGGGAATGCCTGCTATTTTTGAATTAAAACAATAATTCTATATTTTCATTTCCTAATGTATCATATTTTTTTATTCAAAACCCTAATCCTATGTGTTTTTTTTTAAATGACTCAAATTTTTTAATCAAGGCATTAATCTTATGTTTTCTTTTGGAAATGTCTGCTATTTTTTAATCATAGCAATAATCCTATGTTTTCTTTCGGTAATGCCTCATATTTTTCAATCAAAACACTAATCCTATGTTTTCTTTCCGGAATTACTCATATTTTTGAATCAAAACTCTAATCCTTTGTTTACTATTTTTTAATCATATTTTTGTGAATGTTTATTATTTTTGAATCAAAACCCTAATTCTACTTTTTCTTTTTGGGAATGTCTATTATTTTAAATCAAAATACTAATCCTATGTTTTCTTATAATAATGTCTCTTATATTTAAAATCAAAACTGTAATCCTATCTTTTCTTTTCGTAATGCGTACTATATTTGAAACAAAACCCTAATCCTTTTTTTTGTCTTTTCAAAATTTTCCTATGTTTCAATAAAAAACCTAATCAATTTTTTTCAGAATACTTGCTATGTTTGAATCAAAACAATAATCGTATGTTTTCTTTTCCTAATGACTCATATTTTTTAATCAAAACCCTAACCCTAATTTTTGTTTTGGAAGGCCTAATATTTTTTAATCAAAACCCTAATGTTATGTTTTTCTTTTGTTAATGTCTGTTAGTTTTTAATCAAAACAATAATCCTATAGTTTTTTCATAATGTCTCATATTTTTAATCAAAACTCTAATCCTATTTTTTCTTTTACGAAAGTGTACTATTTTTATTCAAAACCCTAATCCTATGTTTCATTTTGGCAATGTCTGCTATTTTTGAATCAAAACTCTAATACTATATTTTGCTTTAGGAGTGCCTAAGATTTTTAATCAAAACATTAATCCTATGTTTTTTCCTCCTATTTTCAAATCAAAGCCCTAATCCTATGCATCTTTTCGGAATGGCTACTATATTTTAATCAAAACACCTAATCCTATATTTTCTTTTCGAAATGTTTCCTATTTTTCAATCAAAACCCTAATCCTTTCTTTTTTTTTCGAAATGCCTGCAATTTTTGAAACAAAACCTTATTCCTATGTTTTTTTCTTTGGAATGCACCCTATTTTTTAGTTTTGAAGCTAACACAAAATCCTTTATTTTCTTTTTAGAATGTCATTTTTTTTTAATAAAAACCCTAAAAATATCTTTTGTTTTGAGAAAGTTTGCTATTTTTTAATAAAAAAACTAATCATATCTTTTCTTTTTAGAATGTTTTCTATTTGGGCTTTTTAATAAAGTGGCCCTATTTTTTTTTTTTTATTTAACCAAATGGCCCTAGGGCCATTTTAATTGTCAAAATGGCCCTAGAACCATGACATCATCCATATGGATATTGTGATGTGCTCATTGGGGCGCTGAGTCAGCGCTGACTGGACTGCTAACGTGGTATTTTCAAATTAAAAAATCATGATTTTTTACATTTTAACCGCTAAATCGTTTTATAATCAATAAGTTGATTTATTCTTGAGTTTTTTTAACCAATTTTTTTTTAAAAAATTTGTTAGTGTTTTAAAATTTATTAAACTTTTAAATAACTTTTAAGAAATATATAAGTGTGTTTTTTATTTAAATCCCTTATTTGTTTTATAATTAACAAATTATCTTTTTCCTTTGATTATTTAACCCAAATTTTGTTTTAAAAAATTTTGTAATTTTTTAAATTTATTAAAAAAATATTTTTAAAGAATATATTTGAATATGAAAACTGAAAGGGCTTATAATTTATTTTTCTTGTTTGCTTGAATGACATGCACGCTTGTATAATTAAACATGACATGTATTAATTGCCCAAAAATAATTTAATAATGTTTATCATATTATGAAAGTTCCTATTTCGAGTAGGACTCATAATGATTTAGATCCACATATATCTGCAGGAGATGAACAATCATTAAATTTTAATGATTGGGTCGGTCGAATGTTTAATTCAAAAGCTCAATTAATAGACCTATAAAGTCGATGGTCTATAAAAAAAGCAGTTGCATTTACTCGTGTGAAAAGTAATACGTCTAGATTCACTGTAAAATGTGTCAGCACAGATTGTCCTTGGTGTCTTCATGCTTCAGTTTCATCCAAAACATCCCTGTGGGGTTGTAAAAAGATTCCAAGTGCCGCATACCTGTACAAACGAAAGAATCCAATCAGACAATCGCCATTGCACTGGAAAGATAATATGTGAATTAATATTGCCAACATTAAGAGCTATCTTAGCCTGAGCCTTGCACAAGTACAAGCGATGTCAAAGACAAGTACCATATTGATGTCAGTTATGGAAAAGCTTGGAAAGTAAGAATAAAGCTCCTTAAATATATATTGTGGATCAAGGGAGCAATCTTATGCCGAATTACAATGTATTTTAACACTTTAGTCAATTGCAACCCCGGGCACTATTGTTGACTTTGATTCTGATTGGGGTCATGGATGGGAGCGTTTTAAGAGAGTGTTTGGGGCTTTTGGACCATCAATCATTGGTTTCAATGCATGTCATCTGTTTCTCAGTAGATGGGACATTTTACATGGGAAAGTACAAAGGGACTATGCTAATGGAGACTGAAGAAGATGTTGAAAACCATTTGTTTCCTTATGCATTTTGTATAGTTGAAAGTGAGAATAAGGAAAGTTGGTCCGGGTTTTAAATAATATATACAAAATTAGATCCTACTCGTCCTATGTGCATATCTCCGATAGATTTGAGGCAACATCATGTTGTTCGTGATGCTTTCCCCGCAATATGGCCTTGTTCATCGATATTGTTTGCGGCATCTAACTGATAACTTTTACAACTTTGAAAAAGTAAATTTGGTGCAAATATTTTTTGGAAGGCAATCAACGGCTGAATCATCACGGAGGTTTGAAGAATGATCAATGTCTTAACAGGAAGAGCTATTGTGTTTAATGATTCGCATCATCTATTGGGCCCAAGGCCAAATGTGGGCAATGGCGTATGATGGTGGCAGACGGTTGTGGACGACCATAGCACTAATTTATCAGAAAGTTTAACTCTGTCTTAAAGGTACTCGTGGTTCAC